>VYZT01019917.1:11495-34654 GCA_013400735.1 Pomatostomus ruficeps | reverse complement strand
CCTAAGCAGGGGAAGAAGATCCTGGACTGCCCTGAACCCCCACACCCTGCCGTCCTCACACTGTTGGTGGGAGGGAGGGGTGAGGAGTGAAAAGAACGGTGTCTTTTAAAGGTTTAGTTTTACTTCTCGCATCCTCCTTCTAACTCTGGTAGTAATATATTTCACTTTGCAACTTAAGTTGAGCCTGCTTTGTCCTTGGAGCATTTTCTTCTGGTTCCTTATCTCAACTCATGGACCTTTGTGTGGTTTTTTTCCCACCTCTTCTTCCCTCCTCTGCCCAGCTGTGGCAGGGGAGGGAACGAGTGAGCGGCTGCCATGGGTGCCTGGCACTTAACCAGGGTCAAACCATGACACCAGCATAGATAACTTCTTATATTAAAGGATATCTCTAAAATGGGAAATATTCTTGAAACACAATAAGTAGCAATGTCAGATGAAACATGAATTAATAATAAGTTTAGAGAAGAAATTCACAGAAGTTATTAAGCAGTCAGTAAATACCAACCTCAACAAAAAATTGCCACAGGAAGAGGTACACTCACTATTTCTGAAGAAAGAAATTATCCAGTAATGTGCACTGATTTTGATAGTTCATTAGCTGTGCAATAGGTATCAAGATATGCACAGTTTTGAACACAGACAAATGCAGATTTCCTTTACTTCCATGCTATTCTCTCATGAAGAAATAAAGGAACAATGAAAAAACATGTAGTAAACTCTTAGTTTTGGAGCCTGACCCCACCGTTGGTTCCTGGCTACTCATCACCTTTCTTCAGCCCCAGGATGACTCACTGAAAATCTTTGGAAAATGCATCTATCATCCTTTAACACATCAATTATTCAATATACAGTTATCCTTAGTCTGTCAATGCTTCCTTTAATCAGTGTTTTAGGAGTTTCTTGACCCAGCTTCTTTGGTGAGTGTTTGAATAGATAGCAGGATGTCACAGTATCCAGGCAAGCCTTGGTGGAGCTGTAGGTAGCTGCTCATACAAGGTATGCATGTATTTGTGACACAAGCATCTGGTCCTATAACAACAAGTACTGGATAATCTTTCAAGTGGTGGTACCAGTTCCATCTATCCTTCAGCAAGCTGAAGTTCATAACCACTCTGTATATTTTAGATTTATTCCTCCTAACGCAATAAAAACTCTTACCATCTTAATGTGACAAACATGGTAAGAACAAACTTAGTGCCTGAACGGAAATACAGAGCAGGCATCTAGTTACTGTAATTTCTATGGGAGCTGTATATGTAGGAAAAACTCACTTTTTAATATTTGCAACTGCTGGGAAATCTCAGTAGCAGGACATTAATATTGTGGTTTTTGAGCTCATTTTCCCCTTTTTTTATCAAAGTGGACCTGTCTTGTCTTTAAGCAATACCAGTGATAACTCTCAATTTTGGTGGTGCTATTTACTTTCCATCCTCCTCCTAAACTGGATGCTCTGAGAATTCCAGGGTAGTTATAAGAGTCCCTTTTTGCTGCTTTTGTGTGGACTTTGTGAGGCTCTTTACCAGCCTGTGCTCTGCAGCAGCAGATTGCAGGGGTCAGGAGGGTCAGGATAATTTGCGAGCTCTTCCTTGTGTGACAAGTTAGTTTTAGCCACAAATACACTCAAATACAGTATTACGCCTTGATGGCTTTCCAAAGTTGTTCTGCCCCCACACCCTGAAGAAGATGGATTGTTCATGATCTGTGTGTAAGATGCCGCTGCTGTAGTCTGTGTTTAGCTCCAGCTCACATATCTCACCTCTGGGCAACAGTGCCGTGTAATTGATGTTCAGTATGCCTCAAGGGGTTAAAAGAGTAATGCACCACAAAGGTATCCTGTAAGCTGCAGTTTTGAGGAGATAGACTCCAATCCACAGTATTAGGTTTCATTAGGAGGTTAAAAAAGGAGTTGCACCAGAATGTGTGTTCAGCCAGCAGCAGTAAATAGTTGAATGGAACCACAGCATACCTTTCCAAAGGTTTTTGTTGTTTGGATATATGATTTCACCATAATAACCACTGAGTAGGATTATATTTGATGACAATATTTTCTTCAAGAAGGTAATAAATCAACATTCAACAGTGGTTATTGTTTTAAGAATTTCAAAACTATTTTTGTTATTGAAAGAATTTATAAATATGACTGAATCCTGAAGCCCTGATTCCCCCGCTTAGGTTACAGTGACTTATATGAAGCTTTATGACTTCATTAAGAAGCTGAAAATGTCCAGAGCAGAAAAAAATCAGCTCCAAGAGCATATATACTTGTATACACACATATATATAAAAATATGTACGTATCCTCTTACCCTCATTTCTAATTTTTTTCTGTAAATGATTAGCTCTGCGAACATTCTGTCAAGGACACTCATAATAGGCAGATAAAGTGTTATTGCAGTGATTGTATGGAGAGCTAAGTAACATTAAACTTTGAATGTGAATGGATTTTTTCCCAGTAACAAGCTTAGATTTCATATCTGATTCGGGCTTAACAATAGCAGTGTAAGGCAAAAGAGAAAAAAACCTTTTATGTATATTCTGTTTAAATTAAGTGCTCTACTTTTTAAATTAGATGTGTAGAAGTTATTTCACTGAAGCTGGAAATTAAGTTCATTGAAAGCATTTGGCCATTAGCATAAATATCATAGAGGATGATACAAAAAACCCGTTAAGAAATGGCATGACCTGAATAAGCCATTAATATTAAAGCTGAAGTTTGGCAGATATTTAAACAATAGTGAACATCACCCTCATGGCCTGTCTCACTGGAGAAGTCTTCAACAGAAAGAGTGGTTTTGGTCTCATCTGAATCCAGACTCAATTCTAACTATTTATATATAACAATAATGTGGTCATATCTCGTGTAATATGTTCAGCATTCTCAAAAGGCTGGTTTAGAATAGGTGTCCCTGGCCTCCAGCCTAAGAAATTGAAGCAAAGAGTGTCACATGCTGGATTAGACCCCGCTTATTAGCGCCCATATTGCTCTGTAGGTCTGTCCAACTCTGCTTCTGCTACTGATCTGCAGACATAATCCTCATTTATATCTATGTTTGGTCTGGTTGTAGGCTTTTAAATGCTTGTACAATCCAAGGATTTGGGGAAAATTTGTCAGTTTGAACTGCAAGGAGTTCCTGATTCCTTTTAGTATTCGCTAAAACTGAACAGAGCTGGAACAAAAATGAACAATCCACCTGTGCATAAGAAAAATGAAGATAACAAATAGCATTTAAAAGGTGCCATCTTTGTAGTGAAACACTAGGGACACTTTTTTTTCTGTTTTTTGTACAAGACTGTGGGATGAGAAGACCACATTTACCTCTTCTTGAAATGCCTTGAAAATCTTGTTTAAAAATTCTTCTCAATGAGTGAATGAAATGTGAGGGCTTAGAGAAATGGAGTAGAAACCTTAAGAAAAAATAATTGGGTTGAAAACACAAGCAACAAACAGAAAACATGGAAAAGTATGGAGACTGTAGTGTATATAAAAGAGACACTTAGAAAAATAAAACCCCCAGCATACTGTGACATATGCAGTGTTTAGCATATCTAATTGTGTTGAAATTTTTCCTAACTGATAGAGGTTTCCATTTATCTAGAATGTATTTAGTTTTGCAAAAGTAGAAGTTATTCATAGAAATATTCTGGTTTGGAGGTTCAAGAGAGATTTCTGTTACTCATATAAGGATGATTGTATACACACATTGACTCAGCTTCCACATCGGAGCTATGCCAAAGCAGCTTCCAAACCTCCAGACATGATGAAGTCCTGTATTCAAACACCACATGGTTTGACCATGTCAAAACCAAGACGTGCTGCTTTGTGTAAATGAGGTGGCAATCGCGTAACATGTTGCTGTAAACAATGGTGATTACACAGTAAGTTAATTATGCAATTATCGGGAGATAACGTGACAGTGGTAATGTGAATCATATCACCACTACAATGCCACGAGATATTGCAATCTGGAGTTGACTGGTGTTAGCATTAAAAAGGCAACAGAATAAAAGAGTCCGAGAGGACAAACTGTGGATACACCACAAAGAGGTGAGAATCACAACATGAGGACAAAGGGGAATCTCTGTGAGACCACAAATATTTGCCAATCTTGTCACAGTGTTTGCAAAACATCTTTGAAAGGCATCATTTGGTTTGAATGACAGGCTACAAAGCACACAGACAATGCAAAAGTCAACCTCAATATTATTGGTTAGTGCCTGACTTTTTTAAGCTTATTTAATTTTATTTTATTATTTTATTTTATTCTGTTTTGTTTCGTTCTGTTTTGTTTTGTTTTTTCTCTTAAATTTTATTTGTTCTTATTCTATGAATCCATCCTAGCTTGCACATAAAATTGTACATTCATGTGACATCACCCAAGGGACTAAAAACATAGACCTTAATTAGTTTAAGTTTTCTTCAGAGTTTAGTTTGAATGAGATGTTTGAGAACCCCTTCACAGACCCCTTGTTTGTAAGGCACTAGTGCTGGAACAAATGAACCATAATTCTGTAAGTTCAAGAGCATGAAGCTTTTGCAAAAAACCTGAAAACTATAAAACTCAATTCAGTGTAGACAGCATCAAGTTCATAGTACAGCCTGAACACTTCTGCTGCAGTTTCCACAGGTTTTTGCACAAATTCAGTTGTGTCTCAGAGTGAAATGAGATAATAAGAATTATAGTATCTGGTTCCCTTATCTCTGGTCTGATTAAATTTATATGGCAAACTGCATCGACGGCTGTTTATTCCTATAGGTAGTGCCCAGTCTCACCTGGGGCCTGTAGGCATGTTTAAAAACAAGCAGTAATTACAGTGAAATAAAAATACATTGTTAAAAATTTCAAATTTAATCTGTTGGGCATTTTGGGGTGATTTTACCAGAGAGCCTTCTGAGAACTGGCAAACCTTTCACATCCATTGCTGCAGTACAGAGCAGGGGAGGGGTGGTTTTTGAAGAAAACATCACTCTGAAGGCTCTGGAAATTGGAGCAGCTTTCAGGTCTGCAGCTGGAGACTGAATGAATGCAGAAGGAGCTGGAAGAGATAAAAGGGAGCTCAAAATGGGCAGCCAGGCACCCCAAGGAGGAAAAGCATCACGGTGTCTTTTAGCAACATCTGGGAGGAAGTGGGAAAAGCTAGAGGAACTTGGAGTGTATTAGGAAGTTCTAGTTGAGAAGAAAGGGGTATCACAGGGAAAAAAAATTCCCTCTAAGGTGAGGAGAGCATACCAGGCTGTTTATTCTTAGACCAGCGATGGATACGGCAGTACTGCTGTCACTGATCTCCTTGGCATCAAAATGCTACAGTAGCAATGGGAGCAAAACTGGTTGTCAGACTAGAAACAAAACAGAGGACACAACAACATCTTTCATTCCTGTCTCTAGAGTTGCCACCAAGCAAAACTATTGTGTTAATATTTTATTGTTATTAGTCATAAGTACAGCAAGGGAGCTATTACAAGTGAAACACTAGAACAGACTAAGCTGACAGTAAACTGAAACATGCCTAGGGCTACCGACTTCTTTTTTTAGTGCTGTGACTTTCTAGCTTCTGCTTGTGATGAATAATGTGCCAAAAGAATCCCTAAACTCCTTTAATGATTACTAAGGTTACTGAACAAATGATCTAAAAAAAAGTCCAATTTAGGGGTGATTATTTGAAAATCATTATTTCTCTTTTATTAAAACATCTATGTTAACCTCTTTTTTCAGATCTGTAATTTAGCTATTGCCTATACTTTTCCAAATGAGGCTGAGCTTCCAGCAAGAAGGATGCCTGTATTGGAAAATACACCACTCTTCTGGTGTTACTGCACAAATAGGAAGGAGCTGCACTTGCTTTCCAGATCATTTTGGGACACGTAGCTTGCGTACTTCACTGCACTTACTCCACTCTTCTGAATGCTGTGCCTTGAAGGGAGGAGCAGGCTAACATTATGGGATAAATGACTTTTAAAGATGAATAAGCAGCACAGACTTGATGTTTGCTTGATAAGAATGAGATGCGCTTTTTCCATTTGGAGGAGCTGCTGTTCTCAGTTTAAGCCATCACCTTCTACAAGCTTTTAGGAGAGAATAGAAGTGGATATATTCCCGTGTTTTCACTGCTGTGAGTACTATCACACAGTAGAGTTCTTATGAGGAATAAAAAGGACTTTTCTGTGCAGAGTGAATATTGCTTTCTGTATCTGACAGCACTGTGATTGCAGAAAAGGTAAAATTGTTCTCCAGAAACTGAAAATATTTGATGAAGAATTTCCATATGTTACTGCAAATAATGAGCTATTTTCATAAAATGAATTAAGGAAAACACTAATTGTTAATTTAATAAATGATCAAAAGTAGAAAAATGAAGTCTATTAGGCATATGTTTATATAGCATATTTTTTCAAAGGAAATTAGCAAATAAATTTAAATTGATGTTTTTCTGATTGAATTGTTATGAAAGCCATTTTCAAATTTTATGAAAAATACAAACCCTCAGTCATTCATATCTAAGAAGAAACTGCTGATGAAAATTTCTTCCAACTGAGGTAGTTTTAATAATTTGTTCTGATCACCCAAAGGTTTAGAAAAATTCATAGTTTTAGAAAATACTGAGTTTTTATTGCCCAGTTGAGTCAGAAAAGGGAGAAGGACAGAAATCTTCAGTGAACAAAGTCATATGGGCACAGCAATCTTAAATGCATTCCATGTGATTCAGCATGGAAACAGGTATGGGCATCTGCTCTATTCTCACTGGTGATCTCACAGTGTTAGCAGCCACTCACAAATGAGGCATCAAATTAGTCAGTGTTTACCGTTTAAAAACATATTGCTCATCGCTTCTGTTTTAGGAAAGGTTTGGTTACATTTAATCCTTCTAATCTCTTGATTGTACAGAATTATTCTGAAGCATGTTACCTTCCTCCCCACTGAACTCAGACAACATGACACTATCTTGTTTTTCCTGTAATCAGGAGCTAATGGGGACTACACAAACTGCTCCCTTCACTCTACCCCATTCTTCTCCACCTCCCTCTGAGGCAATCAAACTGTGTAATCATTAGAGAGACTAATCGAGACAACAGGATTAAGATCCAGAAGCTCACTGTAAGCCTCCACTGAATAGTTATCTCTAAATAGGCCAAGAATAGAAGCATGAGTAAGTCAGAAGTTCTCTAAGAAAATTGTAGACCTAGTGGGAAAGGAGGATGTAAACTTAGTTTTGCTGATTATATGAGGCTGTGTGCGAGGCTTCAGCTACAGTGCAGACAGCAGGTGCATTTTCTTTTTTAAAGGATACATACCCTTTTAAAAAACCTATCATAATTTATATTTGGTAGTTGTTTGCCCTGTGTTTCTCAGCTATTTCAGAGTGTTCGTTGCTGTGTAAGAATTCTTTCTGTGTGTGCATACAGGGATGCTCTGGAATTCAGCTTTCATGTATGTGAGTGCTTATTCAGCAGAAGACATCTCAGAACCTGAAGTGTAAAGTGTATTAGAAATATTCAAAAGTTTTGTGACATGTAGGAGATAATATATATAGAACACAACTTGGGAAGAAAAGCAGAATCAACTCCTAGTTCTCTGTGTGTCTGAAAGAGTGCATCTATGTAGGAATGTTAGTCTTTATCAAAATAATCTTTAAACATGAAGAGATGAGCTGTGCAAAAGAACTGAAGAAATAAAACGGGAAAAAAGATCCAGAGAGGGTGGGAGGAAATAGCTTTCAGCTGTTCATTTCAGCTTTTGGCTGTTAAAGATATTAGAACTAAATAGCAGACTGGATTGCCAGAAAATCCTTATAACCTTATCTATTTACTTCTAGGAGAAGACATGTTTATATTTGGCAGTGCTTCTAAAACTAAATAAATCTGTAGCAGTCTTTAAAAGAAGAGAAACTAAAGATATAGTGTTGATCTTTATTTTTAATTTAATAGTCTATAGTTGCATGCATATACATTTATATACAAGCAGTTAATGCTCAAGAGAGGGAGGAAAAGCATGGCAGGTATGTGTGTGTCATTTTGTGTGAGAACGTGAATGCAGATTATCTGAATGAAAAATGAAGTGGCTGTGTGTACAGCAGTTGGTAATGGACAATGGTAAATGTACTGCCCAGCCACTAATTAAAAATCAAAGCTGTTTGGTTTTCTTTTCAGTAATTAACTGACAATTTATTTAAGAAACCTCTCATGGAAATTCAATAAATTTGCTAATTTAGTGACAGAGTCTTTATTTCCTGATAGCATCAAAATATTTTGCTGTGCACGCCTGTGTCATGGATAATTTTGCCAATATACTATTTTTTCACTCATTTCAATAAACTTGTTACAGTAATAAGAAAAGGAAAGAGTGTCTGGTCTGTTAGGAAACTGTAGGGTTGCTGTACTAACATGCATAGGCAGGAGAGTATTATAGGCTCTGCTGAGCATTCCTCAGAGGTGTTAACGACTTTAAGCCTGTCAAGAATGTCTCCAGCTTGTACAGCAAAGACAATTCAACAGTTTAATAAAAAGGTGTAACATTTCCTACAGGTGAGCTCAAGTGATCAAAGGCTATAATAGAGCTTTTGTTACTTCATTCAAAGAATGCATTCTGGAGTTTAACCTTTGCTTTTGATGTAATGTCATCTTTGAATGCTAACAGCCTTTTCTAGGAAGGATTAAGTTGTTTGAAGTGTTTTTTGGTCTTTATTTAGGACCTGGCTTTGAAAACTAAAGAAAGCGTGGAGTAACGTGCTATAAATTATGGAAAGGCTTCCAACAGTAATATCTAGAAGAATAAAACTCATGAAGGAGAAGGTCAGGACTGGACAGTTGAATTTGGTCAACTAGGTTTATGTTCAACATAGATGTCTAGAGTTTATTCATATAAGAAAACCCTTTTGGCTGAGAATATTTGTGAAATTTCACCAACTGGTCCATTTTTGTGGATATGGTACTTCTATTTCCCTCTTGGAAGTGGATAGACAACCAGCAGTAGATAACAAGAGCAAAGGTGAAACTATACAGGCCCAGTATCTGCTCTAACTGTTTGAAAGATGTTCCTGTTCTTGCGGCAGAGATGTAATATTTTCTCCTAAACCCTCATAGATTTCACCTGAGCATTTATGTTAATGTTACCAAGCCTCTGACTGTGGCTGCTGATGGTCTATCCAAAAATGTAATTGCTTTTGGGCTGGCAAGGAATGGTGACTTTTGCCACCTTGTTTTAACCCTGCTCTAAATACATGTTAGAGTCTATGGTCACACTTTCAGCATCCCTGCAGATGCAAAGGTAGAAGCCATACCATTGCTGGATCGTCCCAGTGTTCCTAATAAACACTCCCACTTCCACTTTCTTCTCCTGAAAATGCAGCCCAGCAAGCAGAACACCTAATTTCCATATGCTGTGCTGATACAAGGCAAAGCAGAGATACTGAAAAGTAATATGAGGCATGACTCTTAAATAAATTCAGATATGATGCCATCTAAGACTAAGCAAAATATATAGAAAAAAATGAACAAAAATGACAGCAAGAAAGACAAGCTGGTGCTTTGTTTCTGAGTAATGAAGCCAGATACACAAGGCTGATTAATTCTAGTAGTTATTGCCAATTAATCAATTGTCTTAGCCTAGAAATGCTAATATATCTCCATCCTCTGGCATAAGGTAGTTCAGGTTGTCTTTAGAAACATCTGCCTTGACAAAGAAATCAGAACATTAGTGAGTGTTACAGAATAGTTTTAGACAAGGGTGAAAGCTGTGGGGAAATTCAGAAATGGTTTCCACATTTTGAAGCAACAATTTGGGCTTGAGGCAGGCAATAATACTTCCAAATTACTGGAGTATGTTATACTTTCAAAGTCTGAAATAGAAGGCCATGGAAATAGGTAGGGAATTGGTACCTTTTAAAAAAGCCCCCTTGCCTGATGTTTGTTTCTTCACCCCTCCCCCCCACTGCGACTTTCCAACACTCGAGAACAGATGTGGATCCTAGGAAAACAACTTCAAGAGACTTTTTTCAGATTGCCAGAAACAACAGCATTGTGGCATGTTTTGAAGTTTAGGCTGAGGTTCACTCTCTCAAGTCATTGCCTTCATCTCAGTTTTTTTACAAAGTTGGTACTGGCACTTCAGTTCAAACTAGTAATCCTCTGGTTGTGCATCAATACCTGTCCATTGCCACAGATCCAAAGTGTTTCATAAATAAGCGGTGGAATTTATTTGTGCCTTTGAAGCTTTTGCACACAAATGGAACACAGATATCAGCCTTAATTCACCACTGCAGCCTCATGAGGGTGTAGACAGCTGGGTCAAAACAATCGAAAGTCTGCTGAAGCACTGCCATGGCTGGAAGGTGCAGCACGGAGCGATTCCGAGTGAAGGTTGCAAGTAAAATGCAGTCCTGTTCAGCTAACGGAACCCTTCACAAACATGGCTTCTTGTCCTCGTTTCTTATGTGGCTTCTTTTTCCAGCCCTTGGGGAAAGTCCATCTTTCCTCATAGTAAGGGTGATCTTCAAGGAAGGCCTTCAGACTCTGGGCTTTATCAGACAATGCAGACTCCAAAGAAGTGTCAGGAGGAGTGGGAGAGAGAAGGGAAGGCAGTCTTCTCAATGGTGCCAGAATGACAAGGCTGCTCAGTTACATGCATTTCATCTCTCAAGCTGACACCAAAGACAGATGAGGTGAAGGGGCTCAAAAGAATTATTCTGTGCATGCAGATGTTCTAAGTTTCTTACCCCATTTTCTCAGAATGATAACATCAAACTTTCTGCCTTGGCCTGCTTTAAATCAGAACAATGCCACATATCTTTTGTGTAATATTTTTAATGAATGACACCAGAAAAAACATTCCTGGAGTAAAATGTTCGTTTATTTCAGGGAGCTGGAAATTTTGACACAATGGACATACTATAAATGAATATAGTCATTATGTATACTATTTAAATAATGTATATGTACCTATAGAAGAGCATAAGTAATTCAGCAATCTTTTCATCTGTTCAATAAACTTCTAGGCAGCAAACTTTGTGGGGATTTTGTGGATATTTCTTTTGCTTTGTAATGCATTTAATATTTTTTTCAGTTCTGTGATTTCATTCCTCTATTATTTAGATTGAAAATGGCCTTCCTCAGTTTTGATATTGAATATGAATATTGGGCCCACTGCCTCAGAGAAGAGCAATAGAATCTCTAGAAAGAGGAAAGAGTTATGCATTTAAGGAAAAAAAATCCCCGTTTTAAGTTATGGGCATATGTAGACAGATAGTAACATGTGAAATGTATTTGTAGCATCTCTGTCCACAGATTCATATAATCATCATAATAGATGGGAAAGATGAGGGAAGATCCTACCTCTCCTGAAGACAGAGAGGTTGCAGGACATCACTCTAAAAGGCTTCTCCATATCTCTTTCTCAACACCAGGTGGATTAGTTGCCACTGCAGAGATGCTGAATACCAAAGAATTAGCACAAAACATACAACACACATGTGTAAGATCATGTAGTCCAAGGGAAGGAATCCTACCTCTGCAATTCTTAAAAAAGTCTCAAACACTTTGATTTATAAGGCCTTATCCAGTGTATTACTCTATACCCTTTAGGATGCTCATTTTTTTATGTCACAAATACGCCTGGCACAAAATATGTTGGACAACTTATCCAGTTGAAATTCTTGGTCACTGAAGAAGCAAAATACAGTGTGTTCATTTTAGACACCATTTCTATTTCTGTAACTATTAGAGAAAATAGACTTCTACAGGATTAAAAATAAATTAACATTTTTATTGCTGTTAGCTATAATTCCAGTTTTTGGATAGTGCATGCTAACATGTGAGTTTTAGGACTGCATATTAAAATTTGTTTGTTTGCTCCTGGTAATACTGACAAATCCATATAAATACTGCTCACATGAAAGAAATTACTTATGCTGCACAACTTTCAGGAATTATGTTGTTTTAAATTAAGACATTGTTAACCAGCATATGTAGTGATTAATTTTTTTGAACTCTGGGTATCTTTCGTCACCAGTATAATTTTTTTCCCCATTTTATTAAGTGGTCATTCTTTCATGAGAAGAGGCTGCTGATCCTGTGAAACTATTTGAGGGAATCAAACAAAGACATATCTTGAGTGAATGTGTTCTTTATTTTATGAATAAATCCATGCTATAATTTTACTTATAGAAGCATCCATGAATACTAAGCAGAGTTCATTTCTTTATATCTTTACTCATAGAAAAGTGGTTGATGTTTCTGACCAGACAATGAAAAATCCTGACAAATAATTGTAAAAACTTCCTTGCTGAACCAACTGTTTGATGCTTTTACTACTGCTGATGAAAGAAATGATGATGTTTTATATTTAAATGTTTATTTCATATGTATCATGAAAATGAATGTTTTACTGTAATAGTTGACCTTAAACCATGCCACAGGGATGTTTTTATCATAAATTCCTACTCAGTGGAAGAGTAAATGCTTTTATATTATGGAAATTCAGATAGCTACGCCTCCTGTAGAAAAGCAAATTAACTGACTGGAGTGCCCCAACTTTTACACCAAATTGTCATTTTATTGTCCTTTTTCCTAGTTCTGCTGGTCACACGTTCTTTTTCATTCTATAGTGGAAATAAAGTGTAAATAGCAAAATATACTTGGTTACCAGACAAATCGCTATACTTCTAACTGTATAATGCAAAAGGAATGCTTAAAAAACTTATTTAGTATCATGCAGTGCCTTGTGAAATTCCTAAGGCAGACTGAGGCTGCTGTCTTTATTAACAACAAGAACTGTGGGGGTTGTTTTGTTTTACTTACAAATTGCAAAAAAAAGGAAAAGCATTTTTTCTCTGAATTTGATTCTAAGGAAACCTAATGGCAAAATATATTTGGTTAGGGAGGAGAACTGGTGAGCATTGTAGTGTATGTTCTTCATAGGGGAAAAAAAGCTTAAAATTTAGGTGGAATTAGAAAAATTTAGAGTTTGCTTTTTAAATGTTTAAAGCTATTAGAGGAAATAATTCTCTACACACTTAGGCAGAAACTTTCTGGACAGGTATATTATTAGGGTATGCAGACTCACATCTGAAATATTTTCTCGGTGCTGTAATTCCAAATTTCCATGGACTTCTCAAGTGGGTTCATTTCAATCTGAGGAGAAAACAAGAAAAAACCCCCTAGACTGATTTTTTAGTTTTTTTGAAGTCCATGCTCTCCAGGTAGCATGTTTTACATGTTTTTCTCCTCTGGTGCACCTTCACCTGGCTACAACCTCTTTGCAGGGAGGAGGTGATAAGGTCCCCCCAAACCTCCTTTTCTCCAGGCTAAACACCCCCAGCTCTGTCAGCCACTCCTCACAGGACCTGTGCTCCAGACCCTTCACCTGCTTTGTTACCCTTCCATGGACCCTCCTCAGCACCTCAGTGACCTTCCTGAATTGAGGGGCCCAGAGCTGGACACAGCACCCGAGGTGTGGCCTCACCAGTGCCAAGTATAGAGGGAGAATCACTTCCCTGGTCCTGCGGGCCACACTATTGCTGATACAAGCCAGGATGCCACTGGCCTTCTTGGCCACCTGGGTCAATTGTGCTGAAACATTCCTTTATGTTATTAAAGAGCTGTTCCTCTGCAGGCTAATGCTAGATGCTCTCCTTAAACAAGCAGCCCACTAATTTACGCATTAATGATAAATAGGATCTCAGATAAGTTTTGTGTAAGTTTTGATCCTTGGGATCTCCTGCGTTAAAAATCAGATGTCAAAACTCAAAGTCTAAGCAGTGGTTTGCAAATTAACAGATCTTTTGAGGTGTGTGTTTTTGCTCAGCTATAAACTTTTTTTTCTAACCACTCCTAGTGTACCTTTTGAAAAACAACAACTTGAAATAAGACGCCTATATACTGTTTTATCTCTTAGGGAAATTAAAGAGGAATGAATTCCTTCAAGTTAGGTCACTATAAGGAGCTTTTCATCATAGCTTCTCTTTGACAAAGTGAGGCAATTCTGGGCAATGTGAGGATAAGGTGAGATGAGACAGACAAAAAGCTTTTCACCTGGAGCAGAGGATTTTTTTCTCCCATAGTTACGTCAAAACATGTTTTCAGCTTCTGTGATTTTTCCTAATCCTATATGTTCCTTTCAGCTGTTTCAGCATGCAGGGCATGTTTACAGACAAGATAATGTAGGCAGGATCACTAGCTGGTTATAAGAGTTATTCATAACTCTGTGCATAAGTAAGGATAAACAGAAGAGTTTATTTTCTTGACAAGATTCATTGCATTGTAGTTAGATGGAGTCAGTTTAGTGTGTTGTCCTGATCCAGCTCTTACAAACAAGATATTTATTCAGCAAATCCCTTGCAGTGGATTAAAATCTTAACCTTTTGAGTCCCTTAGCATGAAGATAAAATCACAAGCAGAGGCAGCCTTGAAAATATTTCTTGGCGGTATATAAATATTTGAAAGGGAGTTTATATATCTTAAAGCAAGATAGGAACTCTTACAGTATAAAAAAATTGAACTTGATGACAGAAAATATTTATTTGTGGAAAAAAATAACTAGTAATAACTAATTTTATATTAACAAGTTGTCCTCATACATGAGTTATTAAGGGAGTCTTTCCAATATATTCCAAAATATATATATAGTCTTTCCAAAATAATATTCACTTAGGACTTTTAATAGGTCTAGAAAATCTACTGACAACTCAGGGCAGCATTTCCTTGTATAGACAAATGATTAAACCAACCTTTGATCAAACTCATCTTTGTACACCCAGTTCAGAGTCATCTTTGCTTTTACAATGTCTTTAATAATTAGGTTCCCTTCTGATGAAATTTCTTCTTTTTTTTTTTTTTTTTTTAGGGAGGTGTTCTATCATTCTGCATGCTAGTAATAACATTATTGCTTATTACTGAAGACGCTTTTTCTATAGAAACTTGCCAAAATGATTAGTTTATGAGAATTGTTTTGAGACATATTTTAAAAAGTTTCAGCTATGTTAAAAAAAGTTTTCCTCTCAGAACAAGTGAGTATTTTTTTTCTGTAAATACCAATCTTAGTTATGCTCACACAATGAAGAGTGAAGATCATGGAGATGAGGCGTAACTCTAAGTATTTTTTCAGATTTGGAGACAAAAGTTTGAGATGCTAAGCCATATAGTAGGCAGAAGCAAAGTTGCCTTTGCCAAAGAAATGTCTTATTATATATCAAAATGAGACACTATTTCAAGAAATAATCTATAATTACAGAAATTATTTAAATATTGCTGCGTGCTAAGTTTCAAGCAGACCAGGAGAATATGCAACTGAGGTCCCAATGAAGCCAGTAGTAAAACACCATAGTAACAAACCCTGGCCAATTTTTTTGGTGCATCAGAAAATCCTTCTTTCCAAAGTTAACTAGCCTTGCTTGTCCATCTTGCTTACAAATAGTTGCTTGTTTACCTTGTTAAAACTCTAGACTAAGAGATTTGACCTTTTTCTGTTTCCTGTCTGTTGGTCTCTTATTCTCTTGTCCGAGAAGTGAAAAACCTCTTGATGTGCAGTCAGCAGTGTGGTACATGATATAGGAGGGATACTGTGAGTAGCAAACCACTGCTTCAGAGGTGGCATGTGAATAATTGCTGTTGAGCTGTTGGAGTTGCCAATCTGGCACACAGGATGGTGCTGGCTGAAGAGTGCAGCCGTGCTAGGAAAAGTCATCCTTCCCTTCCGCGTCCTTTCTGTGTGTGGGGCGGGGACATTCCAGTACCCGTCAGGCTTTTTGTTCACTATCACTATCACTCATAAGCAGCTGTCACATATCGTATTTTCCATCCTTTCAAGCATCAGATGTGGTACTGCTGAATAGCTGCCGCACATTGATTCTGGAGCACTGGTTATGCCGGGTTGCTGAGTGACTATTAGCTGTGGCAGGTCGACAGACTTCTTCCCAGTAGTACTCCTAAGGGGGTCCTCAGTAAAAAGGCAGAATGATTTTTGAAGTTTCTTTTTCTATCTCTCTGCCAAGAGCTTCCAAAAATAACCCCTATTGCTCCTGCTATTAGGGCTGAGGCTGGAGCTACGCACTTGGGGAGCACGGGCTGAGCTCAGCGTGGATCCTGGCATTTCAAAGCCAGTGCTGCTCCATGCGTAATTCAAGCAGAAAAGTACTTACAGCCCTTGCCCTGCAGTGGGCCAGGCCAACTGTCCTGGTGAATTTACAGGCTTTAACGTTTCACAGCCACTTAACATTAAGCATGACTCCTTCTGACCCCCAGCCCTCCCAGGCTGGAATAACAGGCCGTTCAGTGCCTTACCTAATTATGAGAGTAATAATGAGAGTAAAAGAGAAACGAAGACAGATCATGCCTAAATGAACACAGGGGAGCTTAACCAGCAGGAATAAGAATAACTGAGATCTTGTGCCTATTGTTTGCATAACATCCTGTTTTTATAAGTGCAGCTTCTTATCAACACTTAAATCACACTTATAAATGCACAGAAAAGGATGAATGCAGATGCTTGTGACACATTTGGGATGACTGCGCAACACAGGTTGAGCTGCTGCATATCTTTCCAGAACAAGGAAAAAAAGATCTTGTACACTTTTTTTTTTTTGCCAAAGGCCTCAGTATAGGATTGCAGGGTCTTTTTTAATTACAAAAGTAGCAATTTAGCAACACAAAGGAAATAAAAATTCATCTTTGTACATCTAAATTTGTTTTAAAACTGACTCTGCAGAACCAAGGCCTCTACAACTTTTATAAAAGCAATATTCTAGCCTTTTTTGGATTCCTTAAAAGTTCTTATCAAGATGAATGAGAACAGTGGTGTGTAATTTCAAAAATGTAATTGCTTTTCTCTCTAGCTTTCTCTAAGCATTTTCAAGGTCACCCATAAAAGAGGACAGATAAACCTACAATCCAAGTCTTCTGCTGGTGCTCCATGCCAGTGCATATTACTCCCTGAACAAAAGTCTTATAACTTCTTGAATTGTTCACTTCTACTTTTTCCCCTTCTCAAAAGAGGCTATGGTACTCCTACCAGTTTGGGTATTATGACATAACACTAAACCTCTGAGTGACCATGAAGCAAAGTATACTTGCATGTATTTTTGTTGTGGTTTTAGTAGTGGGGAGGGGGCCATAAAGATAGCTCCTGTGAGAAGCTTCTGGAATTCTTCACCATTTCCAGCAGAGCCAATCTCGGATGGCTCTGAAGATGATGGACATGCCACTGGCCATGTCTGGGCCAATTAGAAAGGTTGGTTACGCCTCTGTGATGACATATTCAAGGAAAAATCAAAACAAAGTGTGCACGCAGCTGCCTTTAGTTAGAGAAGGAGGAGGATGTGAGAACATGTGAGGGAAAACAACCTGGAGACACCAAGGTCAGTGGAGAAGGAGGGAGAGGAGGTGCCCCAGGCTCTGGAGTTGCGATTCTTCTGCAGGCCATGGTGAGCCCATGGTGAGGCGGGGTGTCCCCCCTGCAGTCCATGGGATCCACAGGGGATGCAGAGCCACCCGCAGTCCGTGGGTGAGGTGCCAACATTGGAGCGGGGAGATGTCGGAAGCTGCAGCAGCCATGGATGCCAGAAGAAGCCGCAGTAGCTGTGGATGTCAGAAGAAGCCGTAGCAGTTGCAGCCCAGTGAGAGACAGAGACTGAGATAAAAGTCCTGCAGTCTGTGGAGGAGGTGACCACACTGGAGCGGGTGGATGTTGGAGGAAACTGCAGTCCCGGTGGGAGACCCAGTTGGAGAGAGAGGGGCCCCCTGCTTCCATGCTGGAGCAGTTTGTCCTTGGAGGACTGCACCCCGTGGATGAATAAACCCATGCCATAGAAGTCCACACAGAACTGTCTCTTGTGGGAGGGACCCCATGGCAAAAGCAGAGGAAAAAACCTCCTCTCCCTAAGCAGGGGAAGAAGGTCCTGGACTGCCCTGAACCCCCACACCCTGCCCTCCTCGCACTGTTGGTGAGTGAAAAGAAGGGTGTCTTTTAAAGGTTTAGTTTTACTTCTCGCATCCTCCTTCTAACTCTGGTAGTAATATATTTCACTTTGCAACTTAAGCTGAGCCTGCTTTGTCCTTGGAGCATTTTCTCCCAGTTCCTTATCTCAGCTCATGGACCCTTGAGTTAATTCCCTTTCCCCTCCAGCCCCACACCCCTCCCTCCTCTGCCCAGCTGTGGCAGGGGAGGGAACAAGTGAGCAGCTGCTGTGGGTGCCTGGCACTTAACCAGGGTCAAACCACAACAATTTTGAAGAACAACTGCAAATGGATGAACAAAATGTATTTCCCTGTCATCTGCAGTGTGTATCAATTCTGGTTTGCTTCTTCCATCTCATGTGTAAAGAATGGGCCTGTTGAGAGAGGCTGCAAAATTTGAGCTCATGTTCTCCCTGTGGTATCTTCAGGCCTGCTTTAGGACATGCTTGTCTGCCAGTGAGTTTGTCCTCCCTTCTGCTTGGGACACATTTGAGCAGCTCCCATTTTCATTCTCACCCCAAGATTGTTCTCTGGAGGGTGTCAGGTAGGGACAACTCCAGTGCTGCACTGTTCTGACAACCACCCACAGACGGTTGAAAGGTTTCTTGGGACAGCATCCCTTGGTGTCCTACCAAATCCCAGATGTTGAACCCATCTGCCAGATGACGAGAATGCCAATAGGATGCAGTAAGAAAGGGAATATGTAGGTGCCATGGTGGACATTCTTTGTGTGTGTAGAAAATGTGATAGAAACATCCTATAAATACATATACAGCTCTTCATACCATGTCTTTACTGAAGACTGTGGTTCTAGAAGATAGATCATTTTTCAAACATCACCAAAGGAAATGGTGAAACTCCTCACAGGAAGAGAACACACCATCAGTAGCAATCTGGCATTTTCAAGATGATCCTCTTAAATCACTGTTATGGCTGTTTCAGCATTAGTTTCCTCAGCTCAAGAGGATTTGTAATATCTTAAAAGGGACATGAAGAACAACATTCCAATATTTCCTTGGTACATTTATATCACAGACTAATGCTCACTCTTCTCTGACACTTTGGTTTTTGTGATAAAGCCCTGTAGGAAACCCGAAAAATTTTATAGGAAAGCAGACTGGATAGAAATAGAGAAGTAGAAACAAAGTTGATTTTTTTCTATTAAATTCACTTTGGGGATTTACTTCTTTGATTGAAAAAAATTTTGCAGTCATACTTTTGTAGCCAAAATTTATGCTTAGTGCCAGACACCTTCTAGATCAGCTGCCTGATCAACTTTCATTATCATATCATATGAGGATGAAGAGTATTGCTATCACTGAACATTGTGGCTCTTACTCAGGTGGTAAAAGAACACTCAGTACCCCATATTTTGTCAGCTCAGGTACCCTAGGCTATGCCCATGACTGTGTAGAATATTATGTGCTTTTACTAGTTCTTGTATTGGTCACCCTTCTCCTACTTATCTTTTTATTCTGAATTTGCATGTGAGTTGCTATTTTCAGCATCCTTGTGTCCAACAGAACAATGCATATGCACTTTTACTTTTCTTTTTTATTATTTCCTATGGGACATACATGCACACACGTCAAGCCAACAAAAAGTGAAACAGTATTACCTGGAAAGATAACCTATATTTGGTGTGCTGTCATGTGGAGATGCACGAAATGCAGAGATATTGCAATAACTCCTTGTTCTCTTGCTGTTACAGAGCACTAGATGTAATTCATCTCTCCTGGTGTATGCTTGCAGACACTGTGAACTCTACAGGGCACATACATTTTCTGTTCAGCCTTCCGCATGTCCGTAATCAATGCCACATCAAAAGTCTATGTTATGTCCAGTCATCAGTTTCAACAACAAAATAAAAAAGTATATTTCATTAAGACAACAGGTATCATCTCAGGATTGTCATTGGCTATTTTTTCCATCTTGCAGTGCACCTGTATTTCCAGTTCTCCTCTATAATTCTTAAAAATGTTAAATATTCTGCAACCTGGGTACATGCTTCTGTTATTGTGATTAACAATATATTCCAAATGGAACTCCACTGACGAAGATGACATGTGGAGACAGGCAACTGGTGAAGGTTTTTCTGGAGAACCACTCGTTCCTAATTTAGTATCTCACTCTGATCTACCAGAAATCTGATTCATTAATCTTTTAGACATACTGGGAAATCCCATCTATTTTAATAACCACAAGAGAATAGAAATGGTTGAGGGTCCTGTGATTATGATTGATCTTTGTTAGGTAATCTATGGAAGATACTCTATTAAATTATGTTGATCGACAGTATTTGAGTTTGTAACGTTCAGTTAATTTTTTTAAGGGTTCCAAAGTCTGGATTGCTGTCGATTAGCATTGTTATAAATGAATATAAATATGTTCCACAAACCGTAGCAAATTGAACTGTGAGATTTTTGTCAGTGAAGTTATTTCCAAATCAATTATTCATAAGTAGTTCAAATGATGATCAAGTTTAATGCAGTGCCTACTCAACAGAAGCAGGAGAGCTATTGAGAAAGCCTTTGAAGAGCCAGTTTGCCTCGTTCCATGGTAATCTTAAATTGTTTACTGGCCAAATAGGTCTGATTTTCTGTTATATTTCACTGGGCTTGCTTATGTGCCTTATATTTCGTTTGCTGGCATAGATTTCAGTTATGGATTTTCCTGAATTTGGCAAGGAAAGCCAAAATAATTCTCTTTCATTGCGACTGTAGCCAAGGGGATCCGTAGAAATGGAAACCATCAATAATTTTTAGTATTGATTGTCACTTCCCTGAAAAGCTATTTCTCCTTCCAAACAGAGGAGATTTAGGGATCCCTGCAAGACAAAACCTTCATGGCTTGCTTTAGGTATGGGTGTGAGGCCATTATCTGGCAATGAGCTGCCCTTCACAAAACTCTCCAGCAGTTGGTCTCAGTCAAGTTTCTACGATCAGTGTTTCAGAAAGCAGCATTGAGTTGTCCCTTCTCTGTCTCATGACAAATGCTGTAATGATAGAATAGTACCAGTGGATCTGTGTGGGTAGTTGACAAAAAGATCAGTATTGTTGCAAGAAAAAAGGCAGGCAGCATTGTAGGTGTCATCCACTCTATCTCTGGTCATGTAGAAGTGAGAAACTCATCTGCTTTTTCTAAACTTCTGTTAGTAGATGAGGGAGATTTTGTAAGGACATTGGGGTTTGCAGGGGATCTCAAGGGGATTCAAGGCTGAACAGGGATTGGACTCTTTGCATTTCATGTATTTCAGAACATTCAAAGCTATTTCCAGTGCATGGAATTTCTTTCTGTTCCAGGACTGGAGAAAATTGAAATTTCCAATTCCTTTCAATCAGCAGAGCTGAAAAGTAGCTTTTGTCTGACATGTTTCCCATGTTAGCTGGTAGTAGGTGAACCCTAAATAAAGAAGGGATGAGAAGACACTGATATTCTATCTCTTTGTCTACCTCCAAAATCAGATGACACAGTGCACCTTCAAAAGCCAAATTAATCAATTTAATTACGAGTACCTTGAGGGGTCTCATTCTATTAGGAGTCTGCTTACATCATGCTTTTCCAAAATAATCCTATCAGTGCATTTACTCAGGCAGATGAATCTTGAGCTGTCCTCTGGGCTTCAAAAAATATGTAATAACTTGCTGTAATAATATTAACAGAGAAGTGGGGAAAGGTTCAGTTACTAACACTACACAATCCACCTCAAACCTTGTTTTTTTAAAATATTTTTTCAAATCAGAAGCGTAATTTAAGGATAAGACATTGTTAGCTATCCTGCCTTGCTTGGGGCTTTGCTGCAGAGTGACAGGTCTTTCTTCCTCTGTAGACTGAATGCTCTAATTACACCTACTGCAAGTCAGAGCTACACCACTACAGCATCAATGCAAATGTCAGATGTCTTTTCACTTTAAACTGTCTACTCTCTAATAACAGTGTCTTATTTCCAGGAAGAGTTTTTAGGAAATTTCTTTATATTTAGATACCCTTTATTTGTCTCCTTCATCTTTATGTCTCTAATTGTGTTCAATATCATATTTCTTTTCAGAGGTCTGAGCGCAGTGCTTTGAAAGTTTATATGTTAATTACCAAGGTCAAAAGAAAGACAAAACATGTTCTGATTGTTTAATGACAAGTAGTGTGATTTAAAACAGGACTTTAATGGACTACTCTGTCTCTTAATAAAAAGTACTGTTTCAGGGGTATTGAACATTTGCAATTTAATTCAAACCCAGTCAGTATAATACAACAGGTTTAAAAATATTTTTAACACTTTTCCTGTACAATTCAAAAGTGCAGTAAAAGCCTTGCAAGTAACTTGGCCCGTGTTCAGGAAAGTCATCCGCAATGCCAGTCTTGCACATGCTTGTAAAGCTTTGCTGTTTGATACCTGTTCTGCTCCGAAAAGCCAGTGTCTACAGCACATGGATAGATTTCCTTGCCATTTCTCCACCTTTGTCAAGGATGACAACTATCTTTGGCATATACAAGAGAATTGAAAATTGGCTTGTTATCATTTCTAACTAAGAACCTGATCCTGCCTCCACTGAAATGAACAGTGATTTACAACACCTCGAGTGGAAGCAAGATCTGTGTTGCTATATAACATTTTATTACATTACATAGAATTGAACAAACTTTAAACACTGCATAGAACAGTGTCTTTTGCAGAACAAGAACACTTTTGATCATAGCAGATTCTCCCCTCATTTGATTCCTGCAAAACAAACTAATTAATGCTATTTCTTGACTTATTTGTATCTGGTTTCCAGTAATAACTATGTTAAACTTGTTGCAAACAGTACATAGATCGCCCATAAAGCATTATCTTACATATATTAGAGATGAACAACTAAGTGGTGGGCTTGCAATTGGATGCAGCATTTGCTTTTTTAATAGACATATCATCAATCTGTCCACATAGGAATGGTATGGTTCAGTTTGAATAAATGACATTCAAGCTCCCTTCCTAAAACTTTTCCTCTGTTCAGAGCAATAAATGTGAATGCAAATCTCTTCTTGTCTATTTGTAGTATAGATTTGTCTTAGAGGACCGCACCTTGTTCATTTTATGTTCATGGCATCTTAGTCTAATGTCCAGAAAAATGAAATAGTTTGTTTAATGTGCTTATCCTTATTAGAGCTATGGCACAATGCCACACTACTGTTCGCTGTAACTGTCATGCTTCTTTGGCTTTCAGTTTCAAGTAATAATGTTTGG
>VYZT01019917.1:0-11385 GCA_013400735.1 Pomatostomus ruficeps | reverse complement strand
TTTTTTTTTTTTTTTTAAGAAAAAGGGACTGTGCTCTTGGCTTTCAGCCCAAGAAAATATAAAATGTATAGTCAGTTCTGACATGTAAAAAGCATGGTTGATCTGGTCTTCCTTCTCCATCTAATGCAGGAGAGGGGTAGTTTCAAACCTCCAACAGCTGACAAATGCCTACCATTTATGTACAGTAGATGTTACTAATCACTCACAATACCTCTCTCACTATCTTCTGCTGCAGGTGGGCCTTTGGAAATAAGTTGTTGCAACTTTCTTTCAAGAAAGAAGTAGTACTGTGGCCAGTTTCAAAGTTCTTATCGGTTCCTGATGGATGTACCAGTGTACATTTCTTCAGGAAAGAGTATTATTGACATTAGGAAAGAAATGCACTGACCCACTCACAGTGCTATGCCTAACAGCCTGTTGTTATAAATTATTGTGTGAAAGTGACTTTTCAGTGGTTATGACATAGCTATAAAATATTTCTATTTTTCAGGATTTAAAGAAATGCAAACTTTTTTTTTTTTCCCCTGTATTTCTCTCTACCTGCAGCTGTTTATTCCTTGTGAAATGTCTGCTTACCTGCTAATGGAGTCCACAGGCCTATTTATTTCGCTTTTTTTTCCTACTGAAACTGAAGCTCTTTGGACAGATACAAGTCCACAATACTGGGAAAAAGAGTTATTTACACATAACTGATTCCCCTTGTCAGTTTTGCAAGTAGCCAATAAATAGTGTAACACCAGTAATAAGCTAAAGGCATGTCAGTCAACACATACAGGGATGGAAGTTGCTTTCAAACTTTCAATTTATTTTCTTATTGCTGAGGAAGAATTCTCCTTTCCTGAATGTTTAGTAAATGCAATATATATATATTTTAATTTATTTACTTTGAAACAACAATGCATTTTTTGCCAAGTGAAAACCAGTTTATCTTTTTATCCTGAAGAAAGTCCGCTTTGAGACAGCTTGACATATGCTTGTTGTAAGATGTTTCTTGCACATCATAGAAGCTGCATTCATTTGGTAGTCAAAGTAAAACAATGTTTCTGATTCAATTTGCAACTTCTCTAGAAAAAACATGAATTTCAATACTAAATGAGGAGTTCCACATTACAATAATCTTGGCAGCAGCTCAGAATTCATGGTAGCAAAGTTCTTTTTGGCAAAATGAAATTGGGAAGAAATCAAGAGCTTTTCATGTTGAAAACAACTGTTTATTTACAAAAAATGGCTATGTTTTTTCAGGTTTTTGTTAATGAATTCCACTGGTTGGCAATTTCTTGAAAGATTATTGTTCATTATCATTCTTAATTGGTCTTGCATAACTCTGAATAGACAAGAGGAAACCTAGTATTTAAAGAGAGGCAGGCTTCTCAGTGGTCAGTATCTTTAAATCTCTCAAACACAGGAGATATTTTACCTTCCTCTAATTTTTAATTTATTTCCTAGAAAATATCAGTGATCAAAAATAAGTGGGTTGCAGTCATTTGCAGCCAAGAATTGAAAGTTTCATTTTTAATTTTCATTTTTAGAAGTGGGAAATGCCATTATAATTCATCTTACAGTGGGCTTCCATTGCTTGTCACATTCCTGCCAGCAACACTTCATATCTTGAACTGGGATAAGGCCCAAACACAAAATTAAACTCAGGGCTGATCTCACAAATCACTCTTATCTGAACAAGGAAATATTAAGTTCTGGACTTCTGGTTTGAGTCCTTTGCAATCTCTAAAATCTGTGGCAAAGGAAGTCATGTCTTTTTGTGATTGTCAAAGCAGATAAGACTCATGCCAGCTGTTCATGGCTCAATTACAACATTTGACTAGAAAGAATTTTCTCGGGAAGAAAAAATATATGGACATTCTCTTCAGCACTTGTGGATGTCAAAGTTTAATGGTATTTGAAAGCAGAATTTAAATCATATGTAGTGGGGCTGAAGCTGAAGTGAAAACATCTACATTAATGTTAACAGTCAGGCCAACTAAACAGTCAGGTCAATTAAGCAATTAGGATGTATACTGGAAGCTTAGCAGGGGGGTTGGGTGAATTGGTATATTTTGCGGTTTGTGTTTGTTTAATTTAAGAAAGAAAACTGCTATATGCATGTATTTATTATTATCATATATATTTGTAAACAATATTTAGGCTACAACTTCATAACAGCAGATAAAGGAGACCTTTAAATGCTGGCATTGTTTTGATGGCAAATCCTAGGATGCTAATGTAGGTTATAGGTATGAAATATTTCCTTGAAAAAACACCATGCAGCCCACCAGAGACTTTATATGTGAGTGAAAACTGTGGGAGCCACTGGAAGAGCGTGCCTTTACATTTTAAGTGGACAAGCAGTTTCAGAGAAGAAAGCAGCTTGCAGAGAGATCCATGATCAGCTAACCCAAGCAGCAGCTCCACTGTGCCATTCTGGCATTTTAATTGTACTGTTATGTAATTTTTAAACAGCTGCATCATTATGCAAATGTCTGGTAAAATGCACAGCCTTAGGTACCTTAGCTAACCATCAGGGCTTGTCCACTGCTGGAACTGTTACCCTCAGTCTATCTGTCTTATAATGATTAAACATAATGTAAGAAATTTAGTGGTTCAGGCCAAATAATTGCTACAGAAGGTCCTCCCAAGGGCACCGTCTCTCTGTCTATTTCTGTGTACTGGACACGATTTTCTCATGATTAAAATTCAGGTGCAGAGTTCTTAATCAGGCACAAATAAACAAGAATTATGCTTGTGCTGGGCTGACAGCGTGGGAGAGCTGTTGGCTTTGCTCTCAGGACATGCCACTACCACATGCTTCCCCTGGAGGTTGATCACAGTGGTCACCACAGGTCTGTGCGTGCCTTTGCACAGCGAGAAGGAGCCTTTCCTCCCCTTGCAGAATCACAGAATGTCCTGAGTTGGAAGGGACCCACAAGGATCTTCCAATTCCTGGCCCTGCACAGGACCACCCCAAAAATCACACCATGTGCCTGACAGTGTTGTCCAAACGCTTTTTGAAGGCTCAGTCCATGTGGAGACAAGTTATCTCCTGCAGATGCTGCAGAAATTGAAAGTACAGTGTGACTATGCTGGGCTACTGTAATCGCAGCACAGGCGGGTGTGATGGCGGCATGAGCAGCATCAGAACATGACCACTCAGACACATTTGCAGGTACAGAGCTAAATGGAAACTTGGGACACCATTGTCCTAAGCAGTCTCAAACACATAATTACAAAACCCCAAGATTTTTAAGGGAAAAGTAAAAGTAAGTTCTTCCAAAACACCTTTTGACACTTTCCAACAGCTACTGGGAAGTGTGTGTGTGTGTCTGTGCCTGTGCACGTGTGTGTGTGTGTGTGCTGGGGAGAAGCAGCACACACAGGACACACTTAGTTGGCCAGCTGATTTTGAAAGTTCCACTGGAGATTACCCTGTTCAAACAACTCTCTGAAAAGAGCTTTGCTTCTGAGCCTTCTTCACAAAGAGACCACCAGGAAACGTGGACCAACCCACGCAAGGGAACTATAAACGCACAGAAATGTCCTGAGTGAGGCACTGCAGAATGAAGTGTCCCTTACAGCCTATAGTGGGAATGCTATTGCAAAGTTCTTCCTCCCCCACCACCTTTTTACCTTAATCTAGATGAATTGTCCAAAAAAAGTAGCAGGAAGAATTAAGAGAGGGAGAATATTTCTCAAATGTAATTATATTTATTTTTTTAAAAAAATGCTTTTTAGATCCTATTATCCTCTGGGTGTTTATGGATGCATTTGTATGCATTTACCACATCTTTGTGTAAATTTTGTAAATAAGACTTATTACTATTACATGGCCTTTCATTGAGATAGCTGGATGTGGAAGTTTTTGTAAATTGATGGGAGAGGCATTTTTGTAAGAAAAACATTTTTCACAATCTGACAACTAAGCAATAAAGGACATGTTGGCAGGAAGTATACCATAGTCCACAACAGTATAAATGCTATGAGTGAAAGCTCTGTCTAGAAAAGGAGACTGTATTTAACAAAGGAGAGTGCTAGCTTCCTGATATTTATGTTTGCCTTTCCAGCAAGTGATATTGAAGTTGCACACAGGACAGTGGGATCTCAGCAGAGGAGGTGCCAGATTGCTCCAGGTGGGTTCTAAGCAAGTGTTACAATCAGAATGAGTCACTGGAAACTCTATCAGGTGATGAGAGCGAATGCAGTGTAGGTTATCTGCAGAAGGAAGGAGGCTGGAAAAGCAGAGCAGAGCCTGGAGAAGGATCTCAGAGGAGGGTGAGACATCGGCAGGTGGCAGCATCGCTACAGCCCTGGCAGCCCCGGCCGGGTGACAGCCCCCATCACTCCCGCTGCAAGTTTTACATATGGAAAGTTCTTTGACCTTTCATAAATTTATTGTCACCCTGGTTGAGTGACACTAGGTGCAAATAGTCCGCCCCTCCTTCAGTGTTTGCCTGTGACTGGCTATGGTAATTAGAGATTTCCAGCTCTCCGAGCTGCTCGGCTCATTTGTTCCACTCATTGTTTTTGCTACGTGACACAACCTAAATTCTGCAGCTTGTATTTACATGAGCCGGTTCTCAGCCTCACGCAGAGAGGAACAGGGCTACAGTCCACTAGAGCTGGGAGAGGATGGGATTGTGCGAGGGAGTGTGGGGAGAGGCGGTGAGGTCTGGGCTTGTTCGTGGCTGTCTGTAATGAGAGTGAGTTCGGTGTTCAGAGCCAGCATTCGAGTACCATTGTTAAAATCAGCAGCTCTGCGCAGAATTTCAAGAGCAGGCTTTTAGAGGGATTCCTAAAATAATCTGAGTGTTTTGTTTGCGCTGGCACTTCTGGCTGACAAATGCATGCATAAATGTCAGCGTTTGTTAGTGGATGCAATATATCTGCATACTTACAGTGTGTGAACCGTCCTGACCAAGACATTGTAATCAGCCACCTAGTTCTGATATCAAATAGTGGCTTTCAAGGAGATTTTCCTTTTTTTTGGTCTTTTTCCACCCCTCACTTTCCCCCACCTCACGTACATGAAACACACTTTCCAAAGAAGGGTCCTTCTTTTCAGGTTTTATCAAATTTAGGAATCAAAGGTCAAGCTCCAAATAATGAGCCCCCCCACCCCCCGAATTTCAACTGCTTATTTCACAGTGAACTTAGTTTATCTTCAACTACAATCCAATTAGTCTTTCACCCCTGACACACTGGTGAAGTGATAGTATTATTTTTTTTCTTTTGATTGTTTTTAATCTAACAGCTACCGTAGACACAGAATTATTCAGCCTTGATTAAACATTTTCAAGCTGTCTCAACAAACCAATCATGTGCACATACATTTTCACACACGTTTCTCACAGTAAATTAGTAACAGTTGCTTATATGGTTAATAGTTCAGAAAATGAAGTTCTGCTTTCAGAGGTGTATTGTACTGCCACAATATAGACCCCAAATTGACACTACATAGTTGTGCATGCAGGTTCTACTTAAAATGATGGTAGACTGAAGCACCAGGATTCATTAAATTGAGCAGAGTTTCTCATTAAATGTGTAGATTGACACTCAGAACTGACTGTCATTTGGGGTTTTTTTCAGCTGTTTTTTCATACCATCAATGCTTTATTTAGAGTGAAACTTTAACACACAGTGGCTGAGAGGTAGCTGGTTTGTTGGGGGAAAAACAAATAGGAAAATATTTTGCATTATTATTTTTCTGGAAAAGACAACTGGAAGTTTTCAGATTTAAGATCTTGATCTTGTCTTCTCCTTATTTTTTTTCCTGTGTAATTTATACTCTGAACAATGTATGTTATCTGGTTTGCAATGTGCAGAGTATATATTTACATTTGTTTTCTAAAGGGAACCCAGTTACTTCTCATCTATTTTCTATAATAATCTCCTCTGCAGAGGTGTTAGCAGGTATATTTCATTTTAACTGTGCCCTATAAATCCTTCATGGAAAATTCCAATTAATATGGCTGTGCAGCAAGCTGGGCCAAAAATTTAACTGATCTGTTCTTGCTTAGCAACGTGACTTGATTAATACAGGAATGGAACACGCTCAATACAAAAATATTCTTTCTCTTTAAGGAGCTGGAGTCACCAGGTGCCACTGTTTTGCATCTTAACACATAAAAATCTATAAGACTGCACCTTCTGGCATTAACAGATAACACCAGAATTCTCTATCCCATGGCAATTTGCTGAGATGCAAGATATCAGTGCCCTGAGACTCTCAAAAGATTTTTTTCTTTCCATAAACATGGAACCTCAGTCACTGAAAAGCAGAACTTGAAGAACACTCTCACCATAAATCAGCCTTCAGGGAGAATGCTGACTTCGGGAAGAGCAATTATGAATGTTGGACCTTAATGAGCCAGAGAACTAGGTAGGGACATCCTTCTAAAATGGAGGGAAATCTTCAGGATGTACAGTCCATTTGTTAAGCACATTAGAAAATACGAACTCTGTGGAACACTGAATGAGCACATGAGCTTGAAAGGAAAAGTTCTCCGGGGAGAGGGAAGTAAAGCCATGAAGCTCCCATGTTATCTCCTGATGGTCTCCTGGGCGCATCCAGAAGAGGTTCATACAATGTTTGGGTTTTGTTACATATGCGTACTTCTGACTTGGGACATATTTCACAGGACCACAGAATAGCTGAGGTGAGATACCATCCAGTCCAACCCATCAGCTCAATTCGGATCATGTCCAGACCACTTTTGAATATCTCTAGGAATGGAGACTCCGTAACCTCTCTGGGCAACCTGTGCCAGTGGTCGGTCACCCTCAGAGGGGAGAACCTCCTGTGTTTCAGTTTGTACCTGTAGCCTCTGGTCCCGTCACTGGGCTCCACTGAACAGAGCCTGGATGCCTCCTCTGTGCACTTGTGCTTCAGACATTTATGTACTTGGTGAGATTCCTCTAAGCTTCTCTTCTCCAAGCTGAACAGTTCCAGCTCTTTCAGCCTCTCCTCGTAGGAGAGATATTCCTGTCCCTGCATCATCTTCATGACCCTTTGCTGGACTCTTCCCAGTAGCTCCATCTCTCTTGCGCTGGGGACACACCTGGACACACCACTCCAGATGTTATTTCCCCAGAAAGAACAGCAGATTCCTCAGGCTGCTGGCACCACTCAATCACCACCAGCAGACAATCTGCATCACAAAATTGGCAGAGGTGGGCAGGGAGCAGCACAATTGAGATACTACTCCTGGTTCATGGGAAGAATCAGGAGGGTCCTTTTTCCTACCCCTGTGCAGCTAATGGTCCTGAGCAGTGCAAGGGCTACAAATGCAAATGAGTTTCTCAGATTCCTTATGGATGTTAGGAAAGAGAATCCACACACGTTTTCAACACGGAAACGACTTCCACACGCAATTTCCATACTACACATGTGTGGCCTGGAGCCCTTATTTAGTTTTTAATAGAACATCATAGTTTTCTGACTTTTTACATAATGTTAATCTAAATATTCTGAGAAGATTGCACAAATTGCACAAAATATCATCAATCAAGTTCCCAAGTACAGATGCCAAAGTCATGTGTGCTTCTAATGGTGAAAAAGTGTGTTGAAAATGTGGCCAAGTAATTTTTTTCTGGCATTACTCATTACAGTTTTTAAATTGGAATATTTGCGAAGTCTTTCAACTCCATAATAAGGGGGAAAAAGCACCTTTTTTCCCCCAAATGTTTCACATAAAAAAATAATAAACCAAGTTAAAAAGGAATAAGTGAGAAATATATGAAGCCAATTTCCACAAGAAAATGGCCTTATTCTAGTAGAAATTTTGTTCAATTTCCCAATTCAGATCTGTCAGATTTCATAAGCCCTCATAAGTTAAGCCTAACTGTGTGTCAAGAAGTCATACTAATGTTTAAAACTGTTCCATTGGTATTGGTCATACTTTCTCCTGTCATAATTTGTATCTGCACAAATCTTGATATGAATGCTATTTATGTGTTTTTGTATCTTTAAGTCAACAAAGATAATAACTGCTAAAAACATTATGCTCCATGTGATGAACAGAGAAAACATCATTTACGGATTATCTTCTGAAAATATAGTTAGTGAAAGTGGAAGTTTTGGATCAATATAGTATTATGAAAAAAATAGCAAAAGGATTTCTTAACACTAGAACACTTACATTAAATAAGTATTTGACATTAATTACTTCAGGAATAGATTTCAGTGTGTTGCTTTGGGTGCCTGAGTTTCTTCTACATTGCCCAGAGCTGTTTTAATTGCCTTGATTCAGCTTTAGAAAAAATTGACTGAGGTGAACCTAAAGGTGATTTGATCTGAATAGGTTCAAGCTCAAAGCTTTCATCATATAGGAATGCACATAACCAATAGGCTTCATGAGGCTGGCTGTAAAGGACTGATTCTCTGAGTTCTTGTTGAAACTGGAAAGCAAGAGTAGTCATGAATGAAAAATCCTTTCATTCAGAGAAAGTGAATGCAAGAGAGTGCATGGCTTTGTAGCATGGGCCAGAGAACTGCATTGGTAGAGGGATATTGCTGGGATTCTTGTATTGAGTATCCAGGGATCATCTTTTTCTGCCCAGGACTGGGTGCATCATGGTTCTCAACATTTCTCACTGGCTAGTTCAGATTCTTCCTTGCTCAGTTACTGGAATCTTTGAATTCATTTTTAAGCAGTTGATATTATATTATTCCATATATACAGGATATATAAGCCACTCTTCTAATTTTGAGTAGTGGAATGGTCCAATTTTGATTTACTCTGCCATACTTTTTGCAAAAATACATTTTAAATGTCTGTGCAGCTCCCTTTCTCTCCCACAGGAAAATAAATTTAAAAGAAAAATATTTACTTGGAAAACACTGATATTTAAAAAAGAAATCTAATCTAGTTCATTCTAGGTATAGTCTGTGCTGTGGAAACAAATCTCAGAAAGAGTATGAATAGCAGAAATATCACATTTCTACATTGACTGAAAAATTTAGGAATATCCTTCTAAAATTCTTTCAGATATGTTGATTGGAATCTGTTACAGCATTTTAGGGTAGCAATTAATTAGAGCTAGCTAGAAAATTATTATCATGTCTTCATGTCTGAGAATGACATCTGTAAGATAAATTTGCAAGTATATTCCCACACAGTTATGTTCATCTATGTAAATATTTTCATATCTGCCAGTAGTTAGCCTACACTGGATACTGTTTTGGAAATCAGCATGTGTCATTAGCATACCAGAGAAGATAAGGTACTCCAGGCATTTCTAACAATAAGAAGCACTTGTTATATGAACTCCTAGTACATATCTGTGCACATACTGATCATACATTGTTTATTTTTGAAGATTCTGTTCTGGATCAATTTACTGGGAAAAAAAAATACCTAAGCAGTTTTATTTTCAAAATTATTTTATTGTTCTCTTATCCTGCTTCCTTCGTAAAAGCTGGTTCACTCTGTGCTTTATGTTTGTTGTTCTCTAGATTACTCAAAGGATGACACTAGATAGCCTTGTAAAAAGTTAACACTTATTCAGCATTTTTTTAATGTTTTACTAACCGTTCTCTGTTTATGTAATTTTGTTGTAAACACAGTACGCAGTAGAGTACTTGGAAAAAGGTGGTGGGTCATTGGTCCGTGGAGCTGAAACAAGGGTCACTTTCTAACTTCTTCCTAGCAGAAGTGAAAACACTCTGACCAAAAGGACACTCCATCTCAAGAAATTCTAGCAAAGATTGGGTTCACCGCCACAGCCCAGAAACATACAGAGATCTTTGCTCCTCTGTGCCTGTCTGACTGTGTGGCACTGATTTGGCTGGGTTATCTTAGTTGTCAGTACATTTCTTCAGTGAGTCCCTGTCTGTCTGCTCCTGCTCTGGAGCCAATGCCACCTGGGCAGGTACTGGTTTCGTCTCTTGTAGGCGAGGCTGACCACAGAGGAGGAGACTATATTGTGCTGGGTTGTGGTTTATTTCACAACTACCTAAGAGCACCTTGTCTTCAAAACTAGCATGGCTGGTTTATTTTATCCTGAGGAGTTACATCTGCACAGAGGCCTGGTGAAATGTATTTGGTGACTTATGCTATTATCACGCTTTCCTTAAGAGTTATTTGGCTAGACAGCATGCACAAAGAAACCAATTTACAGCCTGTCGATACTGCCATATTTGTGAAGTATCCTGGAAGTCTGACTGGCTTTCCAGGCCTTAGTACATCAGCACATCAGCAATTTGCCTCAGGATCTGGCTCCTTAAAGATTATGGTGATGACTACAGCTTTTAAGTAAATGATCCCACACTTACATTTCTAGATGCAAGCTCCAATTTTGTGATAAATCAAAGCACTTCATGCTCTGCTTCCTGGAGGTCACAGCAAAGCTAAAGTGGATTTGCTTCATTTATGGTTACCGAGATATGTATTTTCTGAATCTTTATTTTCCCCTCCTGCCCCAGTGTAAAAGCATAATCAGTGGATGCATTACTTGTAGGCAATGCCTGCATGTTATGCCAAGGGGGATTCCAGCTTACAGTAATTACATTTTTATAAATACTGTACTGTTCTAAGTTGCCTCTTTTTATATTTGAAAATATGAAGTTCCTTTGTCATTTACACATACAGATTTTCTTGAGCTTGGAGAGAAAAAGAGGTGGGATGGCATGGCATGAGGGGTACTTAATCTCATTGTCCATTCATGACTCTTCTGTCCTCCCTATTGCCCAGAGAAACTAAAGTTTAACCACATGCTTCAAAACAGAAGAACACTGTCCAAGAGGGCAAGATTATACATAAGTTTGCATTTTAATTAAAAAGGGGCAAAAAGACTTAGAAAAAACTCCAAATCTTTCCTTTAACAAGGCAAGAACATGTTTCCTCAACAGATACAGGCTGTACATGAAATGCATAAATACCTATTTCTTATTACTGAAGTATTTATACAAGGTACCTGAATGATTTTCTCCAAGGCATTTTCTTTTTCTTTCAGGGCTGAAATACTATATGGCTTCTCTGAGGGAAAATTAATCTACAGTTTTCTATAGAGTACCATGGGATAAAATAAACAGTGCTTTAATATCTCTTCTAAAGGACATACTATAAAAATAAAAGTGACACATTTTTTACTTGTTTTGAGTGCACAATTTTTCACACCACAAGTAACTATGTAATTTATTGGAAATTACACATTTACTTTATTCATTAGTACTTGTAAAAAATAATTGAATTACTTCTAGCCTATTCTAGTTTTATGGAAAATGAAGAATGACTTGATTCAAACATTATTAACTAAATTAAGTAATTCTTTATGAGGCATTTATTTCTAGACTGCCAGGACTTTCAGCTGCAAATAAGCCCCTAAGACCAGGGTAGAGATTAGTTCAGTGAAAGCACAGAGCTTCCCATTCTCACTTTATAACATTCATCTCAT
>VYZT01019912.1:0-24945 GCA_013400735.1 Pomatostomus ruficeps | reverse complement strand
CTCCAAGGAGACTCAGATGTTGTGCTCCCTTCCAATATTTGTGGTGTTGTGCTTTCTGAATCTCTCTTCTCACAGTGTGGCCTGCTGAGTGTGTGGGGTGGGCTGTGGACCCCTGAAGACAGTGGCTCTATACACAATGACAAAGCTAATATCTCTCTGCACAGGTTTTCATGTACTGCTTTCACAGCCTGTGAATCTGACTACTTGCTGAGTTTGTCTGACCTCACCTACTCATCACATTGCTTGAATCTAGGGAAACCAGAGTCTGGATATGCCAGCCTCGAAGGCTATATAGCTGGAAATCTGGTACCAAATTAAAAAATGAATTAGTCTGTGTTATAGCCCTCTGTTCTTATATATTGCTCGGATGCACATGGGTAGCTGCATGCATGAATAATTTGGAAATTGCATTAGTATTTTTCAGTTTCTATTTATATGCACCTAATTTTGGCCTTTTTTTAACATCTCAGAGACTCATTTAACAATTATTGTAGCTTCTTAGACATTGGAAAACTTTACTGCTAACAGTGATGTTTTTTCCAGGTGAGATATATGCCATTTTTGGGCTGCACCGGCTGCCTAGTGATGTCTGCGTTTGACCACTGGGCATCTCTCTGGCCAACTTAAGACTTCATAGTGATAAGGCTGTATTCTTTAATGGGCGTTCTCTTCTTTATTAATCTAAAAGGCAATTAGAATAACAAGAAATGAAGCTTTCAATTATATCTGAAAATATGCTGCTCTTAATTCATAAGACCAAAAGCAGTTTGTTTGTGAATAATACACAAAGTCTGTAATCACATGAGAGGGGAAATAAATGCCATTTGAAATGATCTGTGTCCAATTTTTTGCAAGTAATATCTCGTATCTTCTGTTAATATGAATGTTAATGGTTCTTGTGTGTTCTCTAGGAAGGCAATTAGTTCTTCTGAATTTTGCAGAATCGGGTGCGTAAAGAGACTATGATCAGACTGTTTGACAGAACAAGTAATTCTCTTGCTAGAAAGTTGTCTACAGTTTATTTGGGTTTTTCTAGTTGTGTGTCAAGTAGAAATTATTCCTTTTTTCCTGGAAGTTTTTAATTGCCAGGAATAATACAATGAAATAGATTTTTACTGCTTTATCTAATAAAAAACCCGTAACTTTTGTAATTTTGTACTTTTTCTTTATCTCCTTAGAATGTGAAAGCATTTGCATCTTCAGATAGCCTAGCCAAGGTCCAAGAAGTAGCAAGCTGGCTTTTGGAAATGAATCAGGAACTGCTCTCTGTGGGCAGCAAGAGGCGACGAACTGGTGGATCTCTTCGAGGTAATGCTTCCTCAAGCCAAGTAGATGAGGAGCAGATGAATCGGGTCGTAGAAGAGGAGGAGCAGCAGCAAAGACGACAACAAGAGGAGCAGCACATTGGCAGGAATGGGGAGATAGGAGGAGAAGAACCTGGATTTGATGACAGGCATGAGTCTCAGCAGGAACAGTTAGAAGAAAATAATAATAGACTTATTACAGTGGATGAAGAATCTACTTGTAACCAGGAGGAAGATGATGATGAACATGCTGGTGATCAAGAGGAGGAGGTGGAAGAGGAGGAGGAAATGGACCAGGACAGTGATGATTTTGATCAGTCTGACGACAGCAGTAGAGAGGATGAACATGCTAACAGTAATAGTGTCACAAATTCCAATAGCCTCATGGACTTGCCCATTCACCAGTCATCGCCATTCTACATGAAGACAAAGGTGAGAAGCTACATTTTTTGTGCTTTTAATCCTCGTTAACTTCAGATTTTTGGAAAAAAAGGCATATTTAGCATAAACTAAAGCTTTGCAATGAAGCAAAGATTTTATTTCCTAAAGAGCTTACGGTGAAGAATTTATGCAGTCCACAAAAACTATGCTGTTTTAGCTGTTAATAATCAAAATATTTGCATGCATTTGACATGAGGAAATACCCCTATGTATTTTAAGGAATAGCATTCTCATGACTATAGTAAAAAAAAAATACCAAGATGTTTCTTTATAAATATTTTTACGTAAGACACTCATGGCATTATTTATGATATTTTCCTTCTCCAAGTGGGCAAGAAAGGAAGGTAAGCAATTGTACATGTGTTGTGTTCTCAGACGAGATCTGGTTCATTTAGGTGAAAACACTGTAATGAAAAAGTAGGGTGGAATATTATAGGAACGTTAAGTTCTTCCTGCTGACCTGCTGAGCTCCTTGACAAAACACAGGGTAAAAAAAGTGTGATAGCCAATCATTCAGTGAGAAAGTCATTACATAATGTCTTATGGTATCCAGTTTGTGAGGACCTTGAACCTGTGTGCTGGTTGTTGAAAACTTCAGATTTGCAATAAGAATCTAGGAATTAATCTTCATACTTTTATTTCTACTTATATCACCTAACATTTTAGATTAAAAAGAAGTTATTGGGTTATTGGCTGCACTGTACATTTGCAGTTCACTATATTTTCCAAATTCTTTGGGAAGAAGAATTCCATTAACTCTTAGGAGCAGCAAAATAATGAAAGCAGTGATATTGACTAGTAAGAAAGAAGAGCAGGCCAGTGTTCTTCTGGAAAAATGTTGTTCCTAAGCCTATGTACTGATTTCTTTTTCTTACTCATTAATTGTTAATAGAACACCCAGCCTCCTCCCACCTTTCAAAACACAAAACCTCCTCAAACTTTTAAATTTTACTTAAAAAAAATAATTAAGACCTGATGTAAAACGAAACAAAACCACAAAAACCAGTCAGTTAACGTAAGTTAACAGGTTAAATATGAGGATAAATGTATAGAGATGGATAATCAGTCTTGAAGATGCATCTGAACAGGTAAATAGAGTGAACATTTGCTTCTGGAATCTGCAGCAATGTTTTTGTTAATAACAACAGTATGCAATTCATTTCCATGTTTAAAGTATCTCAGCTAACATCTTAGATTTTTGAAAAGTTGTAATGTTTTCACGCGAGTTTTTAATATAATTTTATATTTATAATTCTACTCTTCAAGGTAGTGAAGTATATGCTTTCTAATTTGGAGTGAAATAGTGTCATATTTCATATAATTGAATTGGATTTTACAACTGAAATTCTTGGTTTTATTTCAATGCATTGGTTTTCCTGGATTTCATATGACTTACTGAGTATCATATAACAAGTATGGACAATATTTAATGTAGGAAAGTCTTATACTCAAAAGTATGTTTTTATGTTTCTGAATTGGAAACTTGTTAAAGTGCTTTGTGAGTAACTATACTCAAATTATGTACAGACAGAGCAGAGCAGAATTTTCAGTGGTGGTCAGTTCTGAAGCTTTTTTTGTTGACTTCAATAATGAATGCAGCCTTTTCTTTCTTTTTTTAAGGCATATTTGACATGAACTGACACAAGCTGGTTTAGCTTGAAGGAAGCTGTCGGAAAGATCTTTTTACAAATGCAAAATTTCTGTGTGGTCTGATAGTTGCTCTGCATATTCGATGCAGGGCTGACCATTTTTGTCTATGCTCTGTCCCCAGGCTGTGCTTCTGCAAGAATTGTTGGGGACCCAGGCAGCAAACTTTATTTAGGAATTTTTTCATGGTGCAACTCTGTTTCAGGAAGTTTCAACTATGTACCTGAGGTATCAGCACAGGTTAGAAAGTTGCTTGAGCTGGCACTGCTCAGCATAATAGTTACACATTAGAACTGACAACATGCAACATTAATGTTACCAAGTCATTAATAAACCAACATTTAACCATAGGAATACATTCTACCTTACAAAATGTTGTGGAAATGTATCTGTGCAAACATTAATGAATTACCAGAATAGAAATACATGCCTAATTAATATGCTGCTTTTAGGAAGAAAAGGGAGTGTTGGCAGACTCATCAGCTGTATTTACAAGTGATTTCTGCTTCTACCTGTTGAAGATAGACTCATCCTAGGAGACTTGAACCTGGTGGACTTATTTTTAGCTTTTCAAATATGTTTCTCAGCATTTGTAGTTGAGTACAGTTCCCATAACTCTGGCTGAATTACCTTACTGAACTTGCTTCGTGGCACCATTATAGGCAGTGATGGCTGAATGCCCCACTTCATGTTTGTGTCAGATGTAAACCTGGCTCCTCAGAAGCATGTGTTCCTGATGCAACACAATTTGGGCTGCTTGTACATATGGGCGGCACACTTTCACAACTACCAAATACCAAGAAATAGTAGTGAGACTGAACAAAATAGCAACTGCTACTACTGTAGGTGGTGTTGTGAAGCTCATCTTAGCTTTTTAATATCTCTGTTCTTTGTCTTTCTACTTTTTGTTCCTTTCTTCATAAACTACTGAATAAAGTCTCTCTTTAATATGACTTTTTTTTTTTGCTTGTTGACCTGCAGAATCTTGTGTGGCTAAGGAAGAAAATGTCATATTTCCCACATAACACCACAGTGTACCCTGCTTGAGTTCGCTGCCTGTCACCTTAGTAGCAGTAAGCTTGCTGAGTTGTACCTGATAAACTTCATCAGAGGCATAAACCCCATCATATTTATATAAAAATAATTTTTAATAGATACTCATGTTTTATATAATATTTGTATAATATATATATAAATATGTAAAGATATTTGCCTCATACTGTTGCTCTGTGCAAATAACTGATATAATTGCTGTGATAATTTTGTGAAAATGTTATGACTAAAGGGCATGGGAACTTGAAATGAGAAGGACAGTGGTTCAGGAGAACTTTGTTGCATTCATCAACACTGCACAGGAATCCAGAAGGATCCTTATGGTTACCTTTTATGATTTCCTGCATAAAATATTGGGCTGCTCTGTATTGACTTCTATGCAAGCTAAAGCTTATGTTTAGAAAAATGTCATTGTTTGAAAACAGAAAACTGTGCAGCAAGGCAAATCTTTCTCAAGCCTAGTTTAATACTTTGTTAGTTATCATCAGTGTTTAAACTTCTGCACCTTTACTCTGCTCTGCCTTCTTCCTGTAATCTGACTTATTTTGACCATTACAGTTTTGCTTTATTTTCATGTTGTATTGAAGAGCTGTTTAACAAATGTGGCTTTTTCTCCACATACGTTAAGCAATCAAGTCCTTTCCTGAAAATCTCTTAAATGTAAATAATAAGGACAATGTGTCTATTAGGCATATTTTTCCATTTTTTGTTATTGTTATGATACTTCCCTGAGCACTCTGGTGTGGGAAGATCTGTCTTGAATCACAGATATCTTTATATCTTGATCAACAACCTGGATGAGGGGATCGAATGCACCCTCGGTCAGTTTGCAGCTGACATCAAGTTGAGTGGGAGTGTTGATCTACTGGAGGGTAGGAAGGCTCCACAGAGGGGTCTGGACAGGCTGCCTTGATGTGTCAAGGCCAATTGTCTGAGGTTCAACAAGGCCAAGTGCCGGATCCTGCTCTTGGGTCAATCAGCCACATACAGTGTAGCACAATTGCTACAAGCTTGGGCAGAGTTGCTGCAAAGCTGCCCAGCAGAAAAGGACCTGGGGGTGCTGGTCAAGAACAGCTGAACATGAGCCAGCGTGTGCCCAGGTGGCCAGGAAGGCCAATGGCATCCTGGACTGTATCAGCAATAGTGTGGCCAGCAGGACCAGGGCAGTGATTGTTCCCATGTACTCGGCACTGGTGAGGCCACACCTTGNGGCACTGGTGAGGCCACACCTTGAGTGCTATGTCCAGTTCTGGGCCCCTCACTACAAGAAAGACATTGAGGTGCTGGAGCATTTCCAGAGAGGGGCAATGAGGTTGCTGAAGGGTCTGGAGCACAGTTCCTATGAGGAGCAGCTGAAGGAGCTGGGGCTGTTTAGCCCAGAGAAAACGGAGGCTCAGGAGTGACCTTATCACTCTCTACAAATACATGAAAGGAGGGCGTAGCCAGGTGAAGGTTGTCTTCTTCTCCCAGGTAACAAATGATAGGACAAGAAGAATTGGCCTGAAGTTGCACCAGGGGAGATTTAGATTGGTTATTAGTATACATTCCTTCAGGGAAAAGGTTGTCAAATGCTGGAACAGGCTCCCCAGGGAGGTGGTTGATTTACCGTCCTTGGAGGTATTTAAAAGACATGTAGATGTAGCACTTAGGGACATGGTTTAGTGTTTGACTAGTAGTAGTGTTAGATTTATGGTTGGACTTGATGATCTTAAGAGATCTTTTCCAACCTAAATGATTTTCTATCAGAAGTGTGATTAAAACTCAGTACAACTGTGCCAAGGACAGTTAAAATTTGTTTATGCAATATATTTACCTATTTATATATCAAATAATTCCATGCATTGGGATTTCATGTTTGACTGATTTGTCTAATATGATGCCAGCCTTTTTTAGAGAGCTTCCTGTTCTGAATGTTGGCCTGTGTCCTTTTGTACCTAGAGAATTGATGCTCAGTTATATTAAAGTGACCAGAGTTTTCTCACATGTCAAGTCCTTTACTGTTTGATAATTTTTACGCCAGTTGATCTGTGTCTTATCAAATGTTGTCATATCTGTTTTAAAAATACTAAATAGCACAAGAGGGCTAAGTAAATATGTATAGCAGTCTGACAAAAACATGTTCTTGATGCTGGTTCTTCACTGATTACGTCATAATTGTGGCATCCATTTCCAGTGCTCTATGATGCCTTTGTATTAATTGAGTTCTGCTGGGTAACAATTAACCACAACAAAAGCAAACAAATACCCTTACATCCTGTATTTCATATCAACTGCACTTGAATGCTTTTATCCCTCTGTACCTGTGGGATTCTGTTGCAATGCAAGGACAAGAATGAATTACTTACAGTTGCTTTCACTGTGAAGTAGCTCATGTGAATTAACATTCTTGCTTAACTGAGATTTAAATTGTTTGTCTACCTGTGCTCATACTTTTGAAATTGTAGTACTAGCAGATATATCATGCCAGTAATATTTTATGTTTGTCAAAATTGATGTTTATGACAGAGGTGACACCAGCATGATTTTGTAGAAGAAAATATCATCAATGCTGTTAATCGTATTTTATGTCAACCAGTGCATTATTTTCTCTTGTTCTGGCACCTGGGTTTAAGCATAGGGTTATCCAGGTTGTACTCAGTTTACTTTTCAAAGTTTTTTTTCTGTGAATTATTAGGTTTCTTTGATATTTCTGAAATATTTTGATTGTTCTAATTCTTAAAAATATTTTTCATCATAATACACATAATCTTTAACTTGTTCCATTTTTTTGGTGTCTTTGTTTGCATAACTCTTCTTGTAACTCCCAGTTTCATAGTTTTTAAATATTAATGCCGTCAATATACCTAAATATTTTGGTTTTAATTGATGTTTTTTGTTCCCATTAAGACAGTTGGTTTTTTTGAACTGCTACAAGCTTTTCATATGTAGAGAAGCATTGGCTTCTTGATTATCTTAGAAATTGTTTCTAAACAGTTACAATAATTTACAGGTTCATTCATCTTTGGTTTGGGTTTGATGTATTTTATGGGGAAAAAAGTCATGATCACTTGTATGCAATCTCCTACAAATTTAACTTGGTTCAATTAGTTTTTCTTTATCTAAAATTCAACATTACATAATACTTTTAATATTAGATGTTTCTAATCTCTAATGTTGAAGCCACCTCAGTTAGGAAAAAAAACCTCTTAAAAAATTTAAAAAATTTAACACATGAATTAATGAAAAGCATTATCTTCATTATTTCCAGCAAGTATAATCACAGATTTCTATAGTTAGGCAAAATAGCTACTTGATATCAGACTAACAGGAATGAAATGTATTATGTAAGGACCTGAATTTTAAAATCCAAGGAGCAGGTGGAGCAGGAAGATGGTTAGCTGGTGCATAGCCATTTTTCTTGTTCGGGGTTTCAGAAAACACTTTTGTCTGCTCTGCTTGACTGGAGGGATTTCTGAAGGAGTATTTGAGTCCACTTATGTGAGAGGCTTTATCCTTCTGGACAACAGGCACAGTTCTGCAAGAGTCTTTGCAACGACCCCCTCTTACTTAAACATTTATTTCCTTTTCTTCTGTTGAGGCTGTCATAAAACTTAGCAAATTAGGTTATATGAATGTGAAATGTTACTTCTGTGTTAACTATTTGGATTGTGATGGTGACTTCTCATAAGGGGTCAGGCATTCATGCATGCAGAACCCTCCAATAACTTCATTAGTTAGTCTCCTCTTCAGATGCAGGTTTGCTTGTTGCAGGATTGTGGGTTGTGATTGTTTTGTCGGTTAGCAGAGCTTCCAAGGAAACGGAAAACAGATTAGCTAAAATGAAGATGAAAAATTATTGTATAGTTTCATCTACAACTACAAAAAACACTTTGATACCCTTTCAGCAGCTGTCATATTTTAGCATTTGCTTTGTTACTAAAAGTAATGAGATGATTGTTTAAATGGATACATTTAAAACATAACATATATAACATACAATAGTGGTAAAGGCTGAGAAGCAGTTTAATTTTGCTGTAAAACCAGTGTACTTTGATTGCAGAATCCTCTACATACCATACTATCCTCTGGGCTGTAAGTCACAAGAGAGTGTGTGTGTAAGTAGTGGTGCTGTTCAAGAATGCCTCTTCTTGATTGTTTATTGACATGGGGGAATGGAGGGAGGGAAGACACAACAGATAAGCTGAATTGACTTTGGCGGAGCTGGAAGAGTCTGTACCACAGGAAAACCTGTCCCTTGGAGCTTAAATACCCATCTCCTCAGTTCTGAAACAAATCTAAAGCCATGCCCAGATACAGAGCTTTCAGCTGTCAAATAGTGCAGATTGGAACAGTTTTTTGCTGCAAGGTGCCTGGTCTAAGCTTGTATGTACAGCCACAGAGATAAGAAGGATTTATTTTTTCAGGGGGTTTTTGCTTTGTGTGGAAAGATAGCATTAATTTTTTAAACTGAGGAAACCTAAGATTGCACTGGGCCCTTTGTGCATATGTGAAGTGAAAAGGACTCCTGTGTGAAAGTCTGCAGTTATTGTCAGAATTATTGATAGACTAAAAGCTGGATGGGGGATAAGGGGGAATCAAAGATGATTACAGAACTGCTGATCCTTGGGAGCAAATTTTTTGTGTGTGTGAAGGCAGTATATACCATAAGGCAAAAGTTGCACTGTGTGTTAATATTTTTCTCCTTCTCTGAGCAGCAGAGGGGGCTGCTATTGCTTTGCTGCAGCCCCATGCAGGCTCGTGCGGTGTTTCTTTGCAAAGGTTTTCCTTGCTCCTGCAGCTAAAATCCTGAAGCATGTTTTTTAAGTGTAGGGAATAAATGTAACGGGAAAAGAAGGACTGAGTATTTTTTTGTTTGTCAAGAAATATGTTTCCAGTATAGGAAATGATGTAGGAATATTTCCTTTAAAAGAACAAGTATTACACATATTTTTAGATGGCTTGTGTGATGAGAATGCAATGTATAGTTCTCTGCTCTGAGTACGCAAGAGAAAAGAGAAAAAACTTCATACTACAAAAAGATATTTTTTTACCTGATTTTTTGCAGGGATCACATGCAAGGTATGTAGATTCTTCATACCTTTCAGTTAATGCTTAAAGGGTTTTAAACTAAGTAATAATTTCCCTAAAGCTGTGTCAGAAAGGCTACACATAAAAATTGCTCTGATTGTTGAAAAACGGTAATAAAAAAGCATTGACAATTTTTTTTCTCTTGCTTCTTCCTATGATTTTCCTTTTTAATTGAAATTTCTTTCACATTGCTCTCTTTAAAAGCTTAGGAACTGGCAAATTTTTTCCTCCCTTGGTTATTCTGAACTACAGCACTAAAGTGCAATGAGTTAAGTAAATGACTAAATGGTCTTTACATTTATTTAGTCTTGTTCAACTTATTCATCAGTGACCTGGAGGAAGGGGGAGAGTGCACCCTCAGCAAGTTTGCTGGTGGTACAAAACTAGGAGGTTTGGCTGATACACCAGCAGGCTGTGCTGCCTTTCAGAAGGACCTGGACAAGCTGGAGAGTTGGATGGAGAGGAATCTAACAAAGTTCAACAAAAGCAAGTGCATAATCCTGTACCTTGGGGAAGAATAACCCCAGGCACCAGTGCAGGCTGGGGGCCGACCTGCCGAAAAGCAGCTCTGCAGAGAAGGACCTGGGGTCCATGAACCAGCAGTGCCCTTGTGGCCAGGAAGGCTTAATGGTGTCTCTGAGAGCATTAGGAAGAGCATTGTCAGCAGGGGAAGAGAGGTGATCCTGTCCCTCTACTCAGCCCTGATGAGGCCACCTGGAGTGCTGTGTCCAGTTCTGGGCTCCTCAGTACTAGAGAGACATGGAGCTCCTGGAATGAGTCCAGTGGATGGCTGCAAAGATGATGACGAGACATGGAGCATGTCTCTTGGCAGGAGAGAATGAGATAGCTGATCCTGTTCAGCCTTGAGATGATTGGAGAAGAGGGGATCTCATCAAGGCATACAAATGCTTTAAGGGCAGGTGTCCAGAGACTGGGACCAGACTCTTTCCAGGGGTGCCCAGTGACACGATAAGGGGCGATGAGCACAAACTGAAATACAGGAAATTCCATCTGAATATGAGGGAAAACTTTCCTTTGAGGGTCGTAACACTGGAACAGGCTGCCCAAAGAGCCTTTGGAGTCTCCTTCTAAGGCAATACTCAGCACTTGCCTGGACATGATCCTGTGCGACCTGCTCAACATGAACCTGCTGTAGCAGAGAATTGGACCAGATGATTTCCAGAGGTCCCTTCCAACAATTCTGTCATTTATAACGGCCAGTCAGAATTACTTTTGCATTACCATGACAGTTAATTATTTTCGAGCAAGTTTTATTGTTTTAAAATGTTTTCTCTTTTTTTATGTAGAGCCTTGTTTTTGTATTGGGCGGTAATAACTTTAGAAATATTCATACTTGGAGGTTAATATAAATCAACACTTTTCACCTTTGATTTCTTTCTCATATATATACCCCACAGTTTAGTGCTAATCATTCCAGGCATGCAGGATCATTTGGAACGGTTACACAACTGTCATTAGATGCAGTTTGTTAAATATTAAAGCATCCATGGAAGGAATGCAGATTCTTTGTTTCTCTGTAGATAGCAAGTTACTTCTCCAACTTTACTAACCTACAGCATGTTTTACTAAAAGAAACCCAGTGTTTTGTTTGAAAAGTACTTCTTACTTCCTGTGCTTTTACTTGGCTGTGTTAGTCTATGATTTCATTTGCTGCTCAAGGCTTGTAGAGGTTTAGCTGTACTTTTGCCTTTTCAAAGTAGAATTGTTCCTACACCTTCACTTGTACATAAAACTGTTGTGTTAAATAATTGCTGCTCTGCTAATTTTTCCTACTCTGTAAGTGAATCTTGAAGTTTGCTAATAGATATGTGGGGTTTGTTTGTAGTAATGTGGTTATTACTGATAGAGTTTGTGGCTTATCTAAAAACTTTGCTATCTAGTTCAGCTTTCTCAGGCAAAGTTCTGGAAATACTTAGTAATTAAATTTGACTGTTATGTTAAAGTGTCACAGTCAAATTAAAGGAATTTATAACAAATTCTAGGTTTTTTCCTTTATGTAGAGCATCTTACAGTATGATTTTTACAAATATCACAACAATTAAAGGACAGTTCTAATATGTAATTTGTGAAGTAAGTAATTCTATATAGAGAGTAAAATCAACAATCTTGGTGCCTGGGAGAGAAGAAAGGTAGTTTAACAGAAAACATTGATTCTCACAGTTTGGGGCATAGTTTAGATTACAAAATTCTATTTAGTAAGTAGATTTTAATTGATTTTCTCTTTTACTGCGGAAAGTTGCCTTTTTTTTTTTTTTGATATGGAAAGAGGTAGTGCTGATTTAGTTTCTCATTACAGAGATTGCTTACTAGACTGAAGTCCTAGCTGAGTAAGACACAGGCAATTTTCTACTTCTGTGCCAATAATTGAGGTCAGTCTTTAAACTCCAGTCAAGAGATTTACCTCAACTAGCTGTACTGGAAAATAAATGTACCAAGCTTTGGACTGTGCCAGTTTTCTCTGCAGAGGCATCTGACAATATACAATTGCCCTTTCTTTGCAGTGAGCCTACATCAGAGCATAGACCTTCCACTTCCTGGTGGTTCTTACAGACATGTCTAGTGTGTTCTCTTGAACATACGTGTTATTCTTTTGTAGCTGTGTTGGTCGGTTGTTCAGTTTCCTAAAGCAGGAAAGTTGCCAGCCACCTTGGGCAGGGGGGAGCAGAAACAGGGTAAAATACTTGGATTGTCCTTTGGTTACTTGGCTTAGGCGTTGCTCCCTAAAGCTAAACATTTGGGAGGTACTTGCATATGTTACTCAAACTTCCGTATCAGTTTACTTTATGTAGAATAAACTAAATTGATGCCTTCAGAATAATTACCTGAAGCAGTGTCTTGTTGTCGCACACTTTTTCCTAGACTTTGAAATCGGTGTCAGTTTAGCGCCCACATGGTTTTTGCTCTGCATCTTTGTTGTCAAAATGAAAATAAGCTTTTTTTTTCAAAGAAAGGAAAGAAAAAAATGTGCAGTAGTACCATTTCAACTCACCAATTATATGCAGTAACATTATGAAGTAGAAATCATGCAAACGTGCTTCAGAATCCTTTACTCTGTTGGATCTGTGGCTTGTCTAACAAATACGTTTGGGACCTCTGCCCCACTTAAATATGCCATTTGTTCCTTTTGTTGTTCTTGACTATGTGGCACATGCTATTGCCTGATGTGATCGTTAGCCCAAATATTTCCAGTCTGTAATGATACAGCTGTATATACTTGAGCATTTATCAGTGGATGCTGTTGCCCTGAGTGTCTGTTTTAAGCTGCTTCTCCTTTTGAAGCTTAACTGAAGTTGGTATTACTGGTTATAAAACTTAATGCAAATGATGAATCAAAGCATAGAGAAAGCAAAACTTTTGCTGGAAGTTAGTTTTTGGTTTTGTTGACACCTCCTTTCCCAAATGGTTGTTAAACATTCTTTTAGCTATGAATTTGAAGTGTATGTTTAAAAAATACAAGTTATAATCTGTAAATTTCTTGCATTTGCTGATGTTTATACTTATAAAATCATGAGATCTGAAATTATCTCAGGGGGCTGAAGAAATAGAAATTGAAGACCAAAACTAAGTTTAACACTTGCTGCAGGACTAACATTTTTTCCTCATACATTTCTCACTCAGTACTATTTTGTAGATTACAGTATGTCCTTGTTTTCTGTAGGAGACTTTTTATTAACTGCAGAACATGTGGCTATTCAGCAAACTGTGCACAGTGAAGGAATTTACATACCTTTATAAATTCTTGAGTATAAGGAGAAAAACTGGACAATGCCAATTTCTCTGCTAGTTTAATAATTTCTGAACAGGCAGAATGCTTAAAAAGAAGATTTCCAAGCCATCTCAACAAATGTTTGAACAGACAGCATCTAATGTCCATCGACAAAGGATGATTTTTGACACACAAACTGTTCTTTGCTAATACATGGTGTCTGATCTGTGCATGCAGCTGTGCTGGTGTAGTAACGATATACTGTGCATTTTGTGTAGACTTATTGATGAGATGTTACGTTTTGTTTCTCTGAATGTCTTACAGTTTGGTTTATTGGTGAAATTTTTATTATAAAAATCCCTGTAAAACCTAAAACCAGTGTTTCTATAAATGGTTCTCTTTGTCACAAGCATCTTCTCCCTTTTTTTCAATAGTGTGGTTAATGAAGATGCTGTCTAAACTTCATGCAAAATATGTGTGACTTTTGTCCATTCTGGCCTGGCCAAACAAGTTCAGGAATTCACCAAATTATTGTAAATTGTGCTTTATGTCAACAAAACTTCATGTGTCTTGACTCTTTATGGTACAACTTTCAGTGTAATATTACATATTACATTGAGTGATATTGAGATTTTAAAGGAGAAAATCATGCGTTCTTGTGCATAGAGAGGTATCTTGATAATAATCAGTGAAATACAAGTGGAAAGCATTGCTGTTGGGCATCTCTTCTGTTATTCTGTCTTATTGCCACGATGCCTCCGGCAGGGGCACTGGACGTCCGCTCACAGTTCCAGGGGCTGGCAGGCTGCTTCGGGAGTGCAGGAGGGCTCCCACTGATGTTACAGGCGTGCTGAGGAAGGAGAGACAAACGGAGGGGCTTTCCCAGATGCTGTATTCAGGCACCAGGATCGTGCCAGGGAAGCGCTGGCACCGTGTGTTACAGTTACATATATACCAACATGAGGGGGCAGGGGAGGATACAAATATCCTATGGGGAAGAGTGCTGGGTTTGAATTTGGCAGGCTTTGTATAGGGTTGTGAAATATAGAGCCCTCCAGGGGGGGAAACTGGATACCGAGGGCCAGGGAGGGGGGAGACAGCAGTGCCTGGCCCTGAGGAAAACTGAAACCTGGCCATAGCACACCGCAACATCTTAGTTCTCCTTTCTGCTCTTCTTGCTGATTTTAAAGTTTGTTTCTTTAGTTTGTAACAACAAGAATTGGGAAGAGTGAGAAGATCTGAGAAGGACACAATTGGTAAAGAAGTGCAGAGATTTCTGGCCCAAGTCAAGGTGGTCCAAACTATTTCCTCATAAAACCTCACCTCTTTTAATGTTTGTTCTTACAAAAAGGTGATGTTTTCTACCGACTTTATAACCTGATGGTACATTGCATAATATGAAAGGAGCGAATTGTGAATTTTAGTAACATGCAGTGTAATTCAGTCTTGGAAGACACTGGCTGTACTTTTCAGCTGTGTCATGACATATTATTCAGTTAATGCTTATAAAATTTTAACACATTTGTTCAATCCCTGGCACCTCTGTGAAGTGGAAAATGTACTTATCACCACCACAGATTGCCAGCAGGGATAAATTCCACCTTATTCATCATCAGAAGTCATTACTACTTTCAAGTAAAGTATTAGCAACATTTCCTGTAAGTGCAAATCACATTCTTACCCAGTCAATGTTTCAAAGTGGGCAGGAGACTCTTTGTTCTTCTCTTTAAAGTTATGGAGTGTCTCTTAAGGATGGCACTTACTGTGATCATTATTGACCCAAATATACTGAGTACTGAAAAAAATTAAAAGACAACAAATAATAAACACTCCTTTTGCCAATGTTGTAATTCCTTCAGTTGTGATTCCTTGGTCAGATTTTCTAAAAAACACAGAAAATATTTGACTTAATTAAAATGAATATGTAAAAATAAAGAAAGTGGAAGTGACACAGCTAAATGGAAGAAATCGGACCAAAAATCATTCAATATGGATCACTTGTTCTTTCCAAATGTAATAATGTTGTCCCTTGACTTTAAGCTGAACTTCATCCAAAGCAAGGACACTTTCAGTTGGTACTCAGAGGCACTTACGCTTGTGCACAGTTTTGGCTTTGGTGTAAACCACTAGTATTCCATGCTCTAGAGCAAGTGTGTTGCACACTGTGTGTGCAGATATTCCTGTGTATTTGTTTTGGAGGACAGGCTGTTGACAGACTCTGACTCTTCCTACACTGTGCCAGTCAGAATTTGGTGCTGGTGCACTGCATGTCTTTCTTGGCAGGGTTTAGTATCAGACTGCCAGTAAACTCAAAGCTGGATTTAGTTGACCATATACAAGATGTAAACTCTATTAAATATGTACAAGGCATTTTAAATAATAAATGATATTTGAACAAATCAGAGAAAGCCAGTGTTTGTTAAATAAAAATGCAGGCAAGGCTGCCCCTTCCCCTGAAAAAAAAAAGGTGAAAAAAAGAAAAACAAATTAAATATCAAGGTGGCAACCAAACCAATCAAGAATGCCCTTCCACATACTACCTGCTTTTTTCTGTGCTCTAAACATTCTTTACTTCACATATCTTGAGCTTTATAAATAGCCTCACACCCAATTGCAGTATGCTGTTACCAGCTGAAAAGGATTATATAGCTTAATTTGGTGCTATCAAATGAATGCCATTGTAACAATCAGTTGTTGCATTTGTTAGATTTATGTGTATTTATGTGTATTTTGCGGTGCTGGTAAGAAAAATAGTCTTGTACAAAGACCTTGAAAACCATTTTGTTTCAAACATACAAACTGTGATACTTTACATTGTTCAGTCTTTTATTTTGGCAGTAGTCAATGTAGCTAGTTCATAGCGTGTTGTCAGGATTTTTTTTTTAATGCTGAATAAACAGTGTCTGGACAGAATTCCACTACAGAAGAAAAAAAAATTGTTTAGGTGTGTAAGGTGACAGAAATATTTTTGATGCCTTTTTGGTATTTTGAGGATTTTTCTTGTTCTCATTTAATATGTAGGAAGAAAAGTCTAAGTCCAAACCTCATTTTTGGCAGTGCTTTTTGTACATTATTCAGAAACTGATAAACATGTTTTATGTATTTTGGTACCACCTTGTGTATTTTTGTGTGTGTAGGTATATAAGTAGAGAGTTTCTCATTTAAAGTCTTGCATTTTATGTGGAGGGGTGATATAGTGATAAGAAAACTTGAATTTTGCAGTATGGAAAGCTAATTTTTTCGTTTCCTATCTTCCCTTTTCATAAAAGCAGCCTCCTTACTAAAAAACCACCTGTTTTCCCTTCCCCCAGTTTATCCTCAGCTGGGAATTTGACTTGTATTTTTATCCACTGTTAAGTATTGTATGACTTCTCTACCTGTTGTAGTTCTTAATTCTTGTCTCAGCTTTATTTAAAGGTGCAAAACCAGCATAAATAAGTGGTCAGCAAATAAATTCCTGCAGAGCAGCTGTAGAAATTCTTTTGAACAGCTGTTGCAACACTGACTAAAGAGTTAAACTTGCTTATCCGACAAATCATGTTATAGCCAATGAGAAGTGGGCAGACATTTCTGGCATATTTATAAAATGCAAGATGATGCAGCTGGATTTCTGTTGCATACCTGGAATGTTTTCTGAAATATTTAATGGAGAAATGAAGACACATGTTTTAAAGATAGTTTAAAAAAAAGTGACAGTGACAACAAGATCCCTTAATACAGTAAATACAGGAAAAAAGTTAGTGGACTTGTAAAGTTATGGGACTTGTAGAATAAAGCCAGATGATAGAGGCCTCTGGTTTCAAATGGTTATGTAAGGTAGGCATTATTTTTTTTAGTTGCTCATGATTAAGTAGTTTTTTAATGTTATGATAGCATCATTAGTATTGATATTATATAGTCTCATCAATATGCAGTTTACTAGACACTCTATGTCATTTTCATAAACACTTAATGAGATCTTACAAAAAATTATCTTGTGTAAATGTGCTCTGTTGCAGTAGTACCTTCATGACTGAGGGCAGATCCCATGCCTATAGCTGCATATACCTGCAATTTCCCCTCCTTTGCTTTTGAGATGCAGTTCTGCAATTGTTGAGATGCCTAGGAAGCTGCCATCACTGACATCTTTTTGGGACCAGTATTACATGCTAAGGGATCCATGGACAAAGAGAGGTGATCTAATAGCTCATTCTTGCCCAAAGGTGGAGGTCTTGACTACTCTCCACTTCTAAACACTGCTTGTCTCTTCTTACATCTGGCTATTTGTGAGCTGTTTACTCTTGCTAATTTAGTGAAAAAAATGACTTAGCAACAAGAAAAGTTAAGGATTTCCAGGTATCCTACTTACTGGAGTTATTCCAGAGCTCACAAGCCTGACAAATTTTACTGCCAGTTTACGGAAGAGTTGAGAAAGGCTGGCCGAGGCAAGAAGGGAGGAAGTGCTAGTCTTCTACTTTTTTGCTACTAGAATCTCCATTGGACATTTTTGTTTCCTTTCAGCTATAAAGATGATTAGCTGTGGGACTAATCAGATCTAGTAGAGATCTTAATTTGTTGTAGACTGACATTCAAACTCACTTGAATTAGGAACTAAAAGTAGTGAACCCTTGCTATTGGTTAGTCTTACTTGCTGCTGGGCTCCCCATACACAAGTATTTAAATCCAGCAGGTCAAATTTGAGTCTCATTTTATTTCTCTGTGCACTCATACTTAAATGCCAGGATGCTTAAACAGATATGAGCATGCACATAGGCATGAAAAATATGTAGTAGGTATGTTTATCTTATGATCTCCCCTTTGCTGATATACTTGATATTTCATCTTCCCTGGTCTCTACCAGTGGACTTCAAAGAATGCTGCCTTGTATAGTGTGAAGTATTTTGCCAACCAGCAGCTTTAGCATCATACTTTTCTATATTTTTTTTGTCCTTTATAATTTCTTTTCAATATAGGAGTGTTATACAAGCTGTACTGTCTTCCACCAGCAGGGACAAGAGGCATAGCTCCTTCTTGCTCTTTCATGGCAAAAACTGTAAGGTAGCTCTTTTGTATTACATAGAAACCTTTTTCATCACAGTGGTTTTTAATGACCATACCTTGATGTGATTTCAGAGCCAGAATTATAATTAGGAATTACCATTTGAGTTGATCCAAGTTAAGAAAATCTGGATTCTTCTTCAACTGTATTCTTAAGCTTTGTTGCCAAAGAAAACAGGGCTTGTGCAGTTGAGACTTCTATGTGTCACTGTCTATTATCCTTTCCAGAGTATACATCTCTTGGTTAATTTCCACACAATTTGGAAAAGAGAGAGATTAAGATTATGCAAGTTTTCAAGATAACGAAAGGGTAGATAGGAAAGGGGAGAGACTGCTGAGGAGGACGTCTAAAAGGTGACCATCACCTGTTTAGGCATCATTGAATCCTTGTGGAATTAGGTTTTGCTGTGATCATGTAGACAGGTTCAGTCAACATTTGTTCCTTCCTTTACACCATAGAAGCCGTTTTATCAGTCAACACTCACAGTAACACATAAGCCTGAAATAAAGCTTTGCTATGGCTGGACTGTTCAGAGTGATGCTTCCGTGTAGGTCCTCTGACACTACAGGACCATAAGGCCTTGGAGGAGCTGTAATGTAATTCAAGTGCATTTGAATTGGCATGATAATCTAACCTGGAGCCAGGCTTCATTGCTTCTGTTGCTTGTATTACAGCAGGTCTACACTTGAGGTTTTTTCCGTGGACTATGGAGAAAGCCATCGGTTTGCATGTTTTACTAGTTGTTTTGCTCCTTTTGTATCTATTCAAGTGTACACTTTTTAGGACATTTTGATCTTACAGGATCAAAATTGTCCTCTCCATTGATTTCTTTCATAGCCTTTTCAGAAGTCTGGGTCATTATGTTTTCTTATACATGTAGATTTTTGTATTGGGTACTCAGATACAGTAGAGACATTTTAGAGCAATAGGGTTTTTTTAATCCGGTACCAGTAATACAGCTGCAGTTACATTTTGTTCAGCAGTGCCTTTTATCTATACAATTTATTTGTCCACCTGTACAAAGCAGTCTAATATGCAATGGGTCATTTGAAAACTACTTGTGTATTGGTATTAGAAATCCCTCACATAAATAAGCTTGGGACCAGAGTTGCTGGATAAGTAGCTAATAGTGTAGTATAGGCTGCCTTGCTTTGCTGACAAAGTGGTTCTTGGTCTTTCTAGACCTGGTCAGGGACCAGCATGAATATCAAATGAATTTTAAGTCTTATGTATAATGTAAATTATAGTGCATTCTGTATACTACAGCTATACAGAGCTTACTACAGATATTTCTTAGGAAATGAATTGTCAAATATATTCAAAGGATTATTATGTTACTATGATTAATTTGAGAAGGTGACTTTTGAAATGTTGCAGTGCTCTTCTTTATCCATTTGAGGGCAGCTGATCACCAGTGTTAAGAACTGTAGAGAACCTGTCTGGGCTTCTGCTGTCTGCATTTTAGTTTTCCTATACTTGCAAATACTTCATTTAGGTCTCGCTAGGTCTTGTACCATTCCTTCACCATATTAAAATGTTATGATTTTGTTTGGGTTTTTTTCAAGTAATGTCAATATGCAAAACAGCTCTAGAAGAAAACTCTTTAAAGTTTGCATGAACTGGTTTTTGGTGTTGGAATAATTTCTTAGATCCATGTCTTAAAACTGTGGCCTTCCTGAGTTTACTATACTGAATGAGCTCGTTAATTTTGTAACATTTGCTTCCTGGTAAACAGCTCCTAAAAAGCTAACTTTGAATTACTCTGACTGGAAGGTATAAAGATCATTGCTGCTTTATCCACACTTTCATTTTACAGACACCTCTTCACTGGACTGGCCAAAAAGAAACAGACGTCTTCTGGATTCTTATGTTTACAGTTGAAAGTCCATGACAGTCGTAACTTGCGTTTAAAAATACTAGTTTCTCAGGCACTTTTATGTGATCTCCTTTCAAATGTGAACTTCTGATTAAAAGGACAGGCAGGCACTTAAAAAGAGCACCATTGGGAATCAGCCCAACTATATTTAGAAACAGGATGTTAGAAAAACTTATTACAAGGCATTAAAGCTCATATTTTCATAATTTCATATTTGTCAGGTTCATACATGTTCTCACCCCGTATAATGCAAAAATGCACACTTTTAAAGATGAAAGCAACAGAATGGCTGTTTAAGCTTTCCATTTGAAGCTTGAATTAGAATTATATTTATAATATAATTGGTATTGTACAAATACAAAAATAAGTGATAGTATATGCAATGTATTTCTGACACTTCTGAGATAGTCAGCCTTCACCATTTTTGTATTCTCTCTTACTGCTTAAATTAGACTGTGTTTTATTTTCTGGCTAAGGACTTTCACTTATTAAAAGTTTATAACTGTCCAGCATTAGCCTGGGACCTTAAAATATTACTGCAAGGCAATGATACCTACAATCAGTAATGTGTAGCGAATCCAAGACTAAAACTGAAGTGATGATCTGGGGAAATAAAATTGGGACAAGATCTCATCTGCTACTGCGAGTCTTTTTTCTGGCATACAATGTTAAAAAAGCAGGGGAAGATAGACACAGGTAAAAACTAAAGTTTTTTCTCAGTGCTATGGTAAAGTAGGAAATCTAGCTTTGACGTTTCACATTGGACAAAAAAGATGCCTTATATTGCCATGGCTTTATCCACATAAAAAGGGGACTACACTGAATGTGAACATGAACCCTTTTTTTCCAGCTAGAAGTGTGTCTCTGTGGAATTACTCTAGAATAGTTTGGAAGTTCCTGGAGAAAACCAATGTACCACTGGGACTTTATCTCAAACCACAAAAAAAAAAGGACTGACAAACTTGAGTTTTGTTTTCAGAGGTGTGAGAATAACCTGTGACTGGAAAGTTGCATGGTAAGCAGTGCTTGGAGAATGCAATACTTGAGCCTTGTTTACTCCCCACTTGTATGTAAATCTGTAAATGGGCCAAGTTATGTTCCTGTTTTAAACTTATATTATGAGCTAATATTTTCTTTTAAAAAGGGGGGGGAGTAAGCCTGTAAAGTAGTAAGATGCTAGGCTCTTGTATCAACTAATAGCAGCTGGTGATCTGCCACACTGTCAAATTCTTTGAGCAATTGTGCAGTGAAATACTCTTAAAACTGAGTTTATTCCAGCAGTTTCTCTTAGCTCACACAGACAATTCTGTATGCAACTAAATGAAATATTGAATATTTATTAGAGGAGAAAGTAAGGCTTGCTTTGTACAGATTATTGTATTTGGTCCTGATCTCACCTCCAATTATGTTTATGTAATTACATTATGTATTATATATTACATTTTGGTAAACTTCACACTTTGTTGGAACAATCGAGAGGGTGACTAGTTCACCAGAAATGGAAAACTGATCTGTTGCTTCTTTTTAAATGATACATCAATAGGGTATGTGAGTTGATATCTTCTGAGCTTTTGGTTCAGTTCTTCACTTTTAGTTATTCAAAGTAGAAATAAAAGGCTGCTCCTTTCCCTCTTTGGACTACTTCACTGAAATTTTCTTATTTGAATAAAACTGAGATTCTGAAACACTCTTTCTGAAGTCTTCCAGTCAAGCGAAAGCCTAGTACTTGTATAAAACATGAAATAATTCAGAATGAAGTTATAAAGTAATGGCATTACTGTTGTATACAGGCTAACGGTAAACTGTTGCTTGAAGTTTATAGGATGAAGTGTAAAGTAGAAAATGTAAGGAGTCTTTTAGAAGAAACTATATGTCTAAATGTGCTTTAGAATAACATCTGAATGGGATGGTAGAAAAGAAAAAAACCAGCCATCTGTGCATGAAAATACTGTGTTACCCAGCATTCTGTCACAGCTTTTCTGTATGCAACATCTGTAAAGAAATAAGGATTGTCTTGTTTGTCTGAGAAAAAATATTGTGTTATAAGTAGGCGCTTACTGAAATGTATACACATTCTCAACGAAATGTTAGGGATTTTTATATATTTTTTCTTTTTTCTTTTTTTTTTATAAAAACCTTTCCATATGCAAATGTTTTGTCAGGGAGGCCCTCTATATGCAAAAGAGACATGCTTACAGCTTGGCTTTTTGAAGGGGAAACAAAGGGCTAAGTGGAAATGCTAATACAGTCATATTTTAATGCTGTCTTTTGTCAAGTTACATTGTTGCGCTCCAAGCATTAAAGCATTACTGCACTCCCTCTTTTGCCCTCACATAATTATACAGTTAATTATCTTTGCTGGTTTGTGCATAAAGAGACTTGTAAGATTTCCTAATGGTCATTTATTCACCGTGTTTTGGACTGTACTGATTCAGTTTGTACAAAGGCTTTGATGGTTTTCTGCATCCCTTATCAGCAGTTTCATAAGACATTTTCACAGGCTTTTGTTTCTTGCTACTTGGTTTTGCTCAAAAAGATTTTCAAAATATTAATATTATTTTAAGAAACATGTCCAAGTATGGGCACTGGAAAGGGATTGGGGGAATGTAGAGACATTGTAGGAAAGCTATTTTGATCAAGAAGTTATTCAAAATGGAAGTAAACTAATTGTGGGAAAACTGAGTAATAGACATCGCTGTTCTAGCTTTGTTCAGTGGAGTAAGAACTTTTTTCCTGAAAAATGGCCCTCAGGTTTTTTGCTAAGGGCAGGCAGATCTCTCCCCACATCCTTCAAGAGATGCTATATTCTTCAAGGAAAAGCCCTTCTCCTTTCCATTGGTGTGATGGATAGGCCTGAGCACACTGGTACCCAAATTCATGGGAAATGGGTTGGTCAGAAGAGGGAAAACTACTGTACCATTGCATCCTTGGAGCCAAACCCACCTGGATGTTGCTCCCCCTACGGTGGCAGGGAGAGAGGAAGAGGTGCAGACTGGAGTATCTGTACATAAGGAAGGAAGACCAGGAGGAAGGAACTAAAAATCACAATGTAGGTGAAAAATAGCACCTACTTTTATAAAATGAGCAAGTTTTGTACCAATTTTTAGGAGATTCCCATATTTTTTCAGTTTTTTTATTTCCTTTAGAAACTTTTGGACATTATATTATGTTTTTAGAGAGCATGGCTGAGGAGCAGCAAAGTCCAGATCCGTTTTTCATTTAATTTTATTGACAGTCCAGAAGAAATCATCTCGGGGAGTGATAGAGTTGATCCTGCAGCAACACTGTTACCCTCTGAAGGCTGCAATCTCCTTGGATTCCCCTTCTGAAAGTGTAATACCAACTAGTTAAAAAATACAAATCAAAACAAAATTAAAAGAAAATTCTTCCTTTAAAGTGCAGGTGTGAGTGGCTGTGTCTGTTAAAACTCTGGGCAGTCATGATTTTCTTCTTTTTCAACTGCAGACCCCTTTTTGGAGAAGGGCTCTTCTGACATTGCAGGGGAGGTTCACCAGCTGTTTGAGTGACAGGAGCAGTCTGCCTGCCCCTTCGTAGTTTAATTCCTGTCTATACTAGGATAGCTTGCACTTCACTGAGCAGCAGACAGGTCAGGACACTTGGCAGGAGAAGGTTGAGAGACAAAGGCAGCAGGCTGTGGGGAGCTGATTCACCAGTCTGAAACTTTAAAAATCATGCAACTTTAAAGCAAAGTTTTTAGCAATGTTCTTGCAGTGTTAGTAGACTTGACAAAGTAAGAACGATAAAATGTCCAAACCTGGGAAAACTGCCATCAACCATGGCTTGGTGCCTGTTGATCTTAAAAGTGCCAAAGAACCTCTACCACACCAAACCGTGATGAAGATATTTAGCATCAGCATCATTGCACAGGGCCTGCCCTTCTGCCGTAGGCGGGTAAGTGTAAAAGTCTTTAAAACCTGGATTTTCATCACTTGGCTTGTAGCTCAGTGCTTTGTCATGGTGCATTCATTCCATGAGGAAGTACTTATGTCTGTTATTATCTATTCACTCAGGGTGCCATAGAGAAGCTCTTTGGTAATTTATTTCATTAATTCTTGTGCTTTAATTAATTAAAATCTGTACATGTTGTCTTAGCTATTACTCATTTAAAGGAACCTGCCAGGGATTCTTTTATAGCTGTAAACCATATAGGTTAAAACAAGTGCTGTACAAAATAGGTGCACTCATAAATGTGTATTTTACTGTTATTCAGTCTTTTAGGATTACGAAGATAGTTTGGGGTATAATTCATTGAACTCGGTTCTGAATCGTCCTGGCATATGCAACTTGTTGGATATTAAATTAGAGAATTTAGAAATGTTAAACTAATTAATATTTAAACATTTTTAGTAAGAATTCTTGAAATATGATTTTAATACTTTTGTAACTCAGTAAGGGAGATAACATTTTTTGCTGTTACATAAAATAAAAATAGCATGTTACTATGTGGAGGTTGCGATATAGTTTATATATAGACAATCCTAGCCTGACAAACTATCACGGGTCTTATGCTACAGCTTCAGGAACCATATGAATTAAATGGCTCTTAAAATACATTATATGAGTTTTCTCTTGCTGCCAAATAAATACTGTTTCTGTTTATTGATGCAAATTTTAAAATCTAGTTCACCTTTTGTAAATATGCTGACTTTATTTGAATGTCAACTTACTGTTTTTTAGTGAACTTAGTTAAATCACAGACAAAATTTAAATTCTACAAGATCACCCTGGAAGGTTTGATTTCTTTGTAGTACGCTGTTTGGAATATCTTAGA
>VYZT01019909.1:49444-62081 GCA_013400735.1 Pomatostomus ruficeps | reverse complement strand
GCCCTGGCCCCGCCCCCGCGCTCCCATTGGCCGCTTCGTAGCAAGCCCCGCGCTCCCATTGGCTGTCACCTCCCGCGGGCCCCGCCCCCGGCCCCGCCCCGCCGCTCCCGGCCCCGCGCGGGACTTTGGCAGCGGCCGCGGGCGGGAGGCCCCGAACCCCGGGAACCGGGACCGGACACCGGGAACCGGCACCGGGAACCGGGAACCGGGAACCCCGTACCGGACACCGGATACCGGGAACCGGACACCGGACACGGGGAACCGGACACTGGGTACCGGATACCGGATACCGGATACCGGATACCGGATACCGGATACCGGATACCGGATACCGGATACCGGATACCGGGAACCGGGACCGGGAACCGGGAACCGGGAACCCCGTACCGGACACCGGATACCGGGAACCGGACACCGGACACGGGGAACCGGACACTGGGTACCGGATACCGGATACCAGATACCGGATACCGGATACCGGGAACCGGCACCGGGAACTGGGAACTGGGCACGGAGAGCGGGGAATCGGTACCGGGAACCCGGACACCGGGCACCGGGAACCGGGAACCGGGAACTCGGTACCGGACACCGGATACCGGGAACCGGACACCCGGTACCGGATACCGGGTACCGGATACCGGGAACCGGTACCGGGAACCGGGAACCGGCACCGGGCACCGGATACCGGGCACCGGATACCGGGAACCGGGAACCAGGAACCTGTACCGGGAACCGGACACCGGATACCGGTAACCGGACACCGCGAACGGGATACCGGCAACTGGGAACTGGGCACCGGACAGCGGGACTGGCACTGGGCATCGAAGACCGAACACCGGCCATCGTCACCGGGCACCGTCACCGGGCACTGGTAGCGGCTGCGGGGCCCCGCCGGGCCGGGAGAGGCGCCGGGGGAAGCGGGACCCTCTGCCCGGCCCCGCCCCATCCAGCCCCGTCCCGCCCCGTCCCGTCCCGCCGCGGACACCGGAGCAGCCCCGCTCCCGGTCCCGGCGCCGCGCTCCCCGAGGCAGGCTGCAGGTAAGGGCCGGCTCCCCCGGTACCTCCCGGTCCTTCCCCGTTCTTCCCGGTTCCCCCGGGTCCTCCCATCTTCCCCGGTCCGGGGGGCGGGGGCGCGCGGTACCGGCCCGTTCCGTGCTTCCCCTGCGCGCCGAAGGCTCTCGTCCCGCACCCCGGGAATCATCCGCGCGTGTCCCCTCCCGGTGGCACCGGGCCCCTGGAGCCGCGGGGGCCACGGAGGGCTCGGGGGGCCGCGGGGGGCGGGAGCTGCGGCCGGGCAGAGCCCGGGGCTGTTCCGGCAGCCCCTGGATGCGCCTCGGCTTCCCCAGGTGGGTGAAACGCGGGGAGAGGGCGATTTCCCCCCAAATTCCAGGGAAATGCTGGGAGCGGCGCGGGGTCCGGCGGGTGCTGGATAACGGGAGCTGGGAGCGGCGCGGGGTCCGGTGGATAACGGGAGCTGGGAGAAGGCGCCGGAGCCGCCCCCGCGGGGCTGTCCCGGACCCACGTGCCGGGGCAGGGCCGGTGCCCCATGGCAGCGCTTGGCTCCGAGCATCGCCCGTCCCTCGTCCCAGCCCTGCGCTCCAGAGGATGGAATTCCTCGATTCCTGGAAAGGGGAATTCCTCTGGAGAGTCCAGAGCTCACCCGGGGCAAGAGCTGGGTGTGAAACCTCCCAGCTCGGGCTGATCTTCCCCCGGAGCAGGGGAGAATTGGGGCCATTTGGGGCCGTTCTTCGCTGACCCCAAGCCCGGTATCGGGTCCGAGTTGTGCCGTGGAGTTTTCCTCCCTCCCGGGGCGACTTTGTCCTCCCCTGTCCAGCTCCCGGGCAGGAAGCATGTGATGCGCCCTGGCCCCGCCGCAGCCCGGCCAGACGGACGGATGGTGGTTTGGCCTCAGTTTCCCCCCTCGCAGCCTCTGTTTTCTACTTCCCCATTAAGTCTCCGTCTGCTCCGGGCGAAGGAGAAAGGAAGTTGCTGCCAGGGAGAGCAGCTTGATGGCAGCTGGAGAAAGAAAAGGAGGAAATGGAAGGCGAGACAGATGCTCCAAAATAACCCCCCCTTCCTCCTCCTCCTCCTCTCTGTAAAATCGCCCTCCTTCCTCCTCCTCTTCCTCTGCCTTTTCTCCATAAAATCCTCCTTTCTTCCTCCTCCTCCTTCTCTTCTTCCTCCTCTTCCTCCTCCTCTCTATGAAATAATCTCCCTTCCTCCTCCTCTTCCTCCTACTTCTCTCCATAAAAGAACCCCTCACCCTCCTCCTCTTCCTCCTCCTTCTCTCCTTAAAATAACCCCCATTCCTCCTCCTCCTCCTCCTCCTCCTCCTCTGCAGTTTGGCAGCTGCCTCCCGCCTGGAGCACAGTGATCCCGGGGGAATTCCTCGATACCACAGCAGATCCTCGGATCAGCCCCCCAGGATCCCCCCTGCCCCGTGCCGGAGCCCCGCTCCGTGCGGATCCCGGGCTCCCATTCCCACGGGAAGCACGGGCGGGATTCGCCGCCCCCGCCCGGGGCTGGCGCTGCCGGAGCCCCCTCGGACCTTGCTCAGACACGTCGGGGCTGCCAGGGCGGAGCAGCATTCCCACGCAAAACCAAAAACCGTCTCCCTCCCGTGGGTGCGTTTGCAGCCCCAGCGAGGGCACCTGCGGGAGGGAGATTTTGGGATGGAGGAGCTCAGATCCCGGTGCCAGAGGTGGTGGGGACGGTGACGGGGTCGTGCCGAGCGCTTGGCACCAGCCCTGGCACGAGCACCGGGAGCGAGCGGGGCGAGGTGGAACCAGCCAGGTGCCCCGCAGCATTCCCGGTCCCCGCTGCAGCCCCGGCGGCCGCGGATTCACCCCGGCCCTGCCAAGAAATGAGCTTCTCCTCGGGCGAGGTGTTTACTCAGTGCTTCCTCCCGGCCTCACCCCGCTCGGCACACACGCGCCCGGCTCCGGCTGCGCTTCGCACCCATGGCAACCTGCGAGGGCCGGCACGCGTCCCGGCCTTCCTCCCGCTCCTCCTCCTCCGCTCTCCCGGCGCTGGTAACGGGGCCTGGGAGCTCGGGGGGCACGGGTGGCGGGGGACAGGCTGGTGGCACTGCTGGGGCTCTCCGGTTACCGCCCGGCGCTCCGGGCCGGCTCCTGTAACCCTGGAGGGTTTAATTAATTAATGGGGGTTGGAGCACGGGGGAAGGCGATGCCGGGGGATGGAGAGCGGAGCAGCGGGATCCCACCCACCCCCTTGGCGCTTAGCCAGGGACTCCGGGACCGGGAATGCTGAGGTGCAGAGCAGGGGTGCTTTCCAAAGCAGTGGGAGGGAACAGCACGTGGGACGGAGGGAAAACCAGGGAGATCTCGGTTATTCAGGGTTTATCCTTTCGGGAAATGGTGTTTCCATGTTGGAGGAAACTTGTAGCGAGGCAATCCAAGTTGCTGTGGGGTGGAGAGGAGGAGGAGGAGGAGGGAGAGGAGGAGGAAGAGGAGGCAGAGGTGCCTCTGCTCCGAGCTGGGGCTTTGTGGAGCCTCCCCCTCTGTGCTGCTCCATGAATGATTGAATTTCCTTTCCTGCATGAAATATTCACCCGCTGCCGAGGGAACTGGGGGGGTCTGGGCCACCAAACCCACGGAGCCGCTGGTGGGAAGCAGGTGAGAGGGGCAGGCAGGGAGAGGGGTGTTTGGGGCAGGTAGAGGTGATAACTGGGCTGATGTCACCGCTGGGTTTGGCCTCTGTCCATAAAGGAGCCCCAGACGGTGCTCCCCTGGCAGCTCTGCTGCGGTGCCACCAGCGCCAGGTGCCCACGGGGTGACAAGGTCTCAGACGGGAACTTTCCTTGGTGCTCGTGCCCTCAGTGGTGTGGGAGAGGTTTTTTGGGGCTGCTGGGGGAATTAGGTCACGGCTGGGTGTTGGGAGAGGTGCCAGCCCAGTGGGGTGGACGCCAGACTGGAGATGGACACGGCACGCGTCCATCCCCAGGGAACCGCGTCTGTCCTGTGGCAGGGACACTCTCTGTGTCCTCACCCAGGACACCCCAGCCCTCACACCACCGCTCAGGGCCACAAGGCTCCCCTGAAACCTCCAAAATGGGTGGAACCCCTAGAAAGGGCTGTACCTGTCCCCAAAGCCACCGTTGGGGCCACAGCCCTGCCGCGCTCTTCCGGAGCAGGGAGGAACTGGGTGGCAGCAACACCCGGCTGCTCGGCTTCGGAAGAAGCAGAAGCTGTTTTTTAGGGCGTTTTCATTAAAAAGAAGAAGGGGGCGGGGGGGACCCGAGCCCTGAGCCGGGCTGGAAACTTCAGCGACAGGAAGGAAGCGCAGTCGGTTATTTCGGGCTCCCGCTGCCTGCTCGGGGCAAGGCTCTGCTCTTCCGTGCGCCGACAGCAGCCCCTCGTGAACAATGGGGTCGTGGGGCCCTTCCCGGCAGGAAAGCGGCTCGTTCCGGTGACAGCTCCCGGTGCTGCTGAGTCAGCAGGTCCTGCGGGCCGAGCCTGGTGCGGAGGGTGCCGGGGGAACCGTCCCGGTGCCGCGGGAGCCGGCGGGAGGTGAGCCTGGGCTTCCCCGGGGTCTGCAGGGTAAAGCCATCCCTGGGCGCTTGAGAGGGAGCTCGTTGCATTTTTGGGATCCCTGTACCTGCCCATACCGCTTTTGGGGTCCCTAGACCCCCCTGTAGCGCTTCGTGCCTCAGTTTCCCCCCGGAGCGATGCTCCTCGTCCCAGCAGGGCAGGGCTGCGAGCAGCCGGGTGTTCCGTGGCGCAGGGAGCCGAGGTTGATCCCTTATTCCAGCTGGCATTTGGGAGCCGTGGGCAGCTCGCAGGACTCGGCACTTCCTATTTTTCCTGTGCTCCGGGGGCGGAGTTTGCTCTCCTGCGGTCACCCGGGGGGAGCTCGGGTGTGGGAATTCCTCTTTATCCCGGCGCCGTTCCCAGGGCACCCCACACCCGCCGGGGAGGCGACTCCCGGGCTGTCAACACCGCGGCAAAGCCCTGCCCCTCCCGGACAGGATGCCTGGCACGGGCAAGGGGAGTATCCTCGCAGCCAGGGCTCCAAGAGGGGATGGAGCTGCCCCTGCCCATCCTGCCCGTCCCTCCCTCCGGGCTCGGCTCCGGCAGCACCTCATGGATGCAGCCCCCGGCATTCCAGGAGCCCGACCCGCCCGGGAGCCGCTGTCACCAGGCTCTGCGTTCTCATTTTTGTCTCATGAATTGCGAGAGCCTCAGCTCCAGGCTCAGGCTGGCAAAAATCAATGTTTTCCCATGGAAGGAAACGCTTCCAAACCTCCGTGTTTCTCCTCAGGGCTGTAAATAACACTGCAGGCGGCGGCTCCGCTCCTGCTCCCGGAATTCACATTCCCACGGAGCCTTGGCTGCCCTCGGGTTTGGGAGCTGCTGGGTGGGGGATGCTGAGGGAGCCGGGGCTCAGCACCATCGTCCCGGCACGACCGGCTGGGTGTGCTGGAGCCTCGGCCACAGCAGGGGATCCACGAGGAGCTGGGATTTGCTCCCGAGAGCCTGGGGAGTCCATGAGGGGCTGGGATTTGCTCCCGAGAGCCTGGGGAGACCATGAAGGGCTGGGATTTGCTCCCGAGAGCCTGGGGAGTCCATGAGGGGCTGGGATTTGCTCCTGAGAGCCTGGGGAGTCCATGAGGGGCTGGGATTTGCTCCCGAGAGCCTGGGATGTGCTCCAGAGGAGCAGGAGCAGGACTGGGGATCCTCAGAGGGGTCCGGGACCTGCAGCTTGGCTGGGGGAGTGACGGAGCTGCCTGTGATGGGGACAGACTCGGTTCTGCGATGGAATCCCAGTTGTGGAATGGTTTGGGTTGGAAAAAGACCAGAAGTTCATCTCATCCCACCTCTGCCATGGGCAGGGACACCTCCCACTGTCCCAGGCTGCTCCAAACCCATCCAGCCTGGCCTTGGGCACTGCCAGGGATGCAGGGGCAGCCACAGCTGCTCTGGGCACCCTGTGCCAGGGCCTCACCTCCCTCTCAGGGAAGAATTCCTTCCTCACATCCAATCTAAACCTGTTCCCTATCCACGAGTGATTTATCCCCATCCATCCTCACACCAGCAGCATCCTGTAGCTGAAATATCTCCTCTCCCCTCCCTGGGGATGTATTTATAGGCCGATCCCATCCCCTCCCGCTCTGCCGGGCTGGCCGTGCCATGTGCAGCCTCTTGCATAAGCATCTCCCGGCTCTGCCCATCCATCCCGGCTGTTTTCCCGCTGTTCTCCCCTCCCCGTGATTTGTAGCTCTGCGGTTTCCCGGGCCAAGATGCATCTCCAGGGTCGGCGGCGTTTTAATCGTTCACGGCCGAGTTTCGAGCCATGCTCTGCCCGAGGTGAAGGATTTGGGCCCGCCGGGATGTGGGAGTCGGGCTGCGGGCGAGGTTCCTGTCTGGGTGAATTATTCACCTCGGTGCGGTGCCGGCTCCGGGGGAGGCAGCAGAACAAGTCCGAGCTCGTGTGGGTGTTGCAGGGTGAGCGGTGCCAGGGCCAAGGGCTCCCACGGCAGCTGCGGGTGCTGCAAACCGGCTGTGCCGCTCCGGCCCCGCCAGCACCCGGGTGGATGCGGCACCCGGCATCGGGGGCTGACTCAGCTGCCACCTGGGCTGTCCCCAGCTCACCCCGCAGGAAGTGAGTCAGGTTTTAAGAAAGGACAAATCTTAAAATGATGGGGCAAGAGCCCTTTGTGTGCCGGGAGGAGGGAGGCGCCGGCCGCAGGAGGGAGAGCGGGATGGAGGGTGCCGGGCGCCGCTCAGGTAGGGACACCTCGCTCGCTGCAGCCTCTCCGGTTTGGGAAAAGGAGCTGGGGACACCCTGTCACTGATCCCAACCACACCCGGGGCTGAGCGCAGCCCTCACCTGCCCTGGCACCCAGGAGCTCCCTCGGTCTCTCTGGAGATGCTCTGTCCTGCCCAAAGGCTGCGTGGGGAATCTGTGGAATCATGGAAAGGTGTGGGTGGGAAGGGACCTTAAAGGGACTCCTGCCATGGATGGGGACACTGCACGAGCCCAGGTGAGAGGGGACGGGTGTGGAGCAGGGGCTGACCCATGTGTGCCTCTTCCCCCGCAGACATGGACACCTTCAGCACCAAGAACCTGGCCCTGCAGGCCCAGAAGAAGCTCCTGAGCAAAATGGCCACCAAGACCATCGCCAACGTCTTCATCGATGACACCAGCAGCGAGATCCTGGACGAGCTGTACCGGGCCACCAAGGAGTACACCCACAACCGCAAAGAGGCCCAGAAGATCATCAAGAACCTCATCAAGATCGTGATGAAGCTGGGGGTTCTCTACCGCAACGGGCAGTTCAGCCCCGAGGAGCTGCTGGTGATGGAGCGCTTCCGCAAGAAGGTTCACACGCTGGCCATGATGGCCGTCAGCTTCCACCAGATAGACTTCACCTTCGACCGCAGGGTCATGTCCAGCGTCCTCACCGAGTGCCGGGACCTGCTGCACCAGGCCGTCAACGGGCACCTGACGGCCAAGTCCCACTCGCGCATCAACCACGTCTTCAACCACTTTGCGGACTACGAGTTCCTGTCGGCCCTGTATGGCCCGGCCGAGCCCTACCGCACCCACCTCAAGAGGATCTGCGAAGGGGTCAACAAGATGCTGGAGGAGGACAACATCTGAGGCTGGCCCAGGTGGGCTCTGGGCAGCCGGACTCTGCCTCGCGTGAGGCCGAAGAGGCAGTGTCTGCTCTGACCTTCGCCGGGCTCGCTGTCCCCTCCTCCTCCTCCCCAGCAGTGCTCTCTGGTGTTCCCCTCGTTCCTACAAAAGACTGAACCTCCTGACTTTGTCTGCCCCTGCCCAGGGTCTGCAAACCCCTCCCTGCGCTGGGCTGAGCCCCCTCGGGGGATCCTGGGATTCCGGGCCCCTCTGTACAGTTCGATTTCCTTTGCCCACCAAGTGCCTTTAGCTCAGAGCCCAAGGATTTGGGTTCTTTGCCTTGAACTCTGTTGAAACCCCCTGGGGGAAAACCAAACCAAAGACTCGCGTGTGAAGCACCTTCGAGGCGTCTCTGAGCAGCTGTTGTTGGGGTGAACAGTTCTCAGAACCCGTAACTGGAGGGCTGTGGGACTCTGTGGTTCCTTCCAGCAGCTCCACAACGTGGTGGGAGCAAATCATGGTCCAGGCTGGTGCTGCCCAGGGCAGGAAGGTGCCTCTGGGGGGCTTTGGTGTCCTCAAAGACGAGCCCCTGAGAGCAGGAGGATCCCTCCTCACCAGGCAGAGAGGGAGCTGGGGGGAGTTGGGGGGAGCTGCTCCTTCCCTGCACCCCTGGAACCCCCCAAGCCCAGCTCCCCTCCAGCAGCGGTGCCACCTGACAGCCCCAGCGCTGCCCTGGGTGGTCACCAAAGCTCCCCCTGGGATTTCATCCCTTTTCCACACCCTTGACTGAGTGATGGTTGTTCGTTTTTAGCAAACTCTGTAGCCCTGATGAGTTATTTAAATAAACTCACCCGTGTGGCCTGGGTGCTCTGTGCGGTCGTTCCAGCAGTCGTGACAGCGATAAGATGAGCTCTGGGGACAGCCAGGTCTGTCCCCAGGTGGGGGTGGCTCTCTGTGACCCGGGGTTTGTGCTCTCTGTCCCCTGGCATTGCTGCTGCTTGTGCTGCCCCTGCTCAATGGCCCCGCAGCTCCTGGATTTGCCCGCAAGGGGAAACGGCTTCCCACTGCCAGAGGGCAGGGATGGATGGGATATCGGGAAGAAATTCCTCCCTGAGAGGGTGAGGAGGCTCTGGCAGAGGCTGCCCCATCCCTGGCAGTGCCCAAGGCCAGGCTGGACGGGGCTTGGAGCAGCCTGGGACAGTGGGAGGTGTCCCTGCCCTGGGATGGGATTTAAGGCCTCTCCAGACCCCAACCATTCCGTGATTTGGTGAGATGCCACTCCCAGCAGACACCCCCGTGTGCTCCTCTGCACCCCCACATCCCTCCCTGCTCGGGAGGGGCCCAAAAGCAGAGCCCTGGCAGCAGGAACAGGGGGTGATCCTGTCGGACACAGCGCTGGAGCAGCACCTGCTCTCGGCTCTGAGACTGAAAATTGCCCTTTTAGCATCCAAGACACGGCAGGACCTCCGCTGGCCTTATCTCCATGACCTCCTTGTGCCTCCCGTTCCAGGGCTGTCCCCTGGCACGGGCGGCTGCCGGCGCTCGTGGGCAGAGAGCGGCTCCGGCTCTGCTCCCTGTGCACCGCTGGCACCGATAACTCGCAGCCTTTGCAGATTAAAGAAACGACACAAAGGCCCTGTCGCTGTCACTGCACAGGCCTGGCTCCAGCTGTCACAGATAATTGTGACACAGCGTGGGGCGGGGACAGAGTCATTCACAGGGGGTGTGGAGAACACGGCTGGGAGCCCACGAGGTGCTGGTCCCTCAGGATGAGAACAACTCCTGTCCCCCCCGGGCTGGTGTGTCCCTGTCAGGAGCGTGCAGGACAGGAACCAGAGCTGGGAGCCCCGGGCAGGTGTGGTCGATGGGGCCGGGGGATGCCCAGCCAGGAATTCCTCGCTGCTCCCAAGCTGTGTGTCCCTGTCAGCTGCAGGATCCCCCCCAAACCCTCTGCAGCCCCCAAACTCCCGTGGGACACCTCAGCTCCTCCTGGCCACAGCAGCAAAGGTGCACCCAGCTGGAGATGGGAGGAGGAACCCAGCAGAGCCACCTCAGGCCAGAGCACGATGCTTTATTTCTTTATTTGTGCTGTATTTACACAGGAAAGGAATTGCACATTCCCTGTTATTACTCTGGATAAGAAAAAAAAAAATCACTTTTCTGTAGGTATAAAATAGTCCCGAGGCTGTGCTGGGACGTGGAAGTGTTGCTTGGATTGATCCCTGGTTGTGTCAGAATAAGCTGCTCTGCCTTCCCCCCACCAAACATCCCCGCCCTGCACTCACCCCAGGCACACACTCGCTGTGGAATCAGAGCTCTGGCCAACTCCCTCCCTTCCTCCCCTGAATTAATGATTTCCTCCTGTCAGCTGGTGCAGGGAGAAATCCCACCTCCCCTCCAGAGAGTACAGAGTTAACAGCTTCCCTCAGCAAGCCCTGCTGAGCTCCAGCCTCTTATCTCCCTGCGCTGCTCTGCTCTTCCCAGCCCGGCAGATAAGGAAGGAGCCCTTTCCATGAGCTCTGCTCAGCGGCTCAGCCGAGCCAGGGGGATCAGGAGCCCCCCGGGAGGTTTCCGGCTGCAAAGCACCGTGCTACTCTGACACAAGGCAGAACAAATCCGTCCTCACCCCTCCAAGCCCCACTCGCATCGGTCCCCAGCACATTTCAGTACAGGAAACACAAAAGGTTTGGCCAACCAAAGAAAAACCCCGCAGGTAACCAGGAAATCCCCTCGCTGCCACGCTGCTCTGGCCAAACCCCCCGCGCGGGGCTGGCCGCGGGGTCACAGCTCGTCACGGGGGGTTTTTGCTACAATCATGAGTTTGGACAGCTCGAAGCGGAACTTGCCTTCCCTGTGAGACACTGGGGAGAGACAGAGAGAAAAGCCCGGGATGAGCAGACGGAAATCAGGAACAAAACAGCCCCGCTGGGCCCTGCCCAGGGTGTCAGCACCAGCCCCTCTCCCGCGGCTCTCCCAGGCACAGACCTGTTGTTTCGGAGATTTCAAACTCTTCCTGTTTTAGGGGGATGTCGCTCTGGGCACCCACGGCAGCCTGAGACTGAAACAGGAAGGAAGGAGGTGTGAGAGGCTGAGGCAATCCGAGAGCTCGCAGCGTTTAAACCTCCCAGACAACAGCACCCTTTGAAAACCAATGGGTTTGTGATTTATGTGCAGGGAGAGAATGAAGTGCACAAAGGAAACCTGGAGGAAAATCTCGGGCTGTTTTTCCATTTCCTATTAAACCCTGGACTCGTGTCCTTGGGGTGAGTGAGAGCCTCACCCCTGAAAACCGGGAGATGGAAGAATGAGCCAGACAGAAACACCAGCAGAGGTTTGATTTGATTTGCTCTGTCACATGCAATTTGTCGAGGCAATCCAAGACTCCCTCGGTGCCCGGTGCCTCTGGAGCCCCCTCCCAGCCAATCCCCGGGACTGAGAGGGCAGGAACACGACGGAGCAGGTTCCACCTGCAGCCCCTCTCCTGCCCGCCACCACTCTCTAATTAGGGACATGATGGAGCACATTTTATGGCACAGATGTCTAATAAATGTTTTCCACGTCTAATTCATGTTTTACAGCAGCCTCCCACACTCCTGCTTCCCCGGGATCAGCTGGGACTTACATAAGCCATGGCATACTCTATCTTGGCTCCTTTCACTTCAGCTTTAAACTGGGTAAAGAAGAGATAAGACTTCCCTTGGGGCCTGGAAGAAGACAGCAGAGCCTTTGTCAGCGGCGCAGAGGGTGGAGGTGCAGAGGAGGGAAGGATTCCTGGCTCCCTCCCTCCCCGCACAGCCACCTCTGGGTCTCCTGCAGCTTTTGTGCAGAGCGGGGAAGAGGGGAGCACGGAATTTATAAACCAAGAGCTGCACGAAAAGCCCCCCGAGCTGCAGCAGCCCCGGGAGAGGGAAACGCTCCCTGCAGAGGTGCAAACCCGCCTGGGAAGCGGGGCCGGGTCCCACCCAGCCCGTGGGGGATTCGCTCAGGACGCACCTCCAGATGGAGCAGGAGAAGAGCCCGCTGTCCTCGCTGAGTCCCACGGTCATCTGCCATTGCTGCACGGGGAGAGCCAGAGTCACCGGGGAGAGCCAGAGTCACCGCTCCGAGCCAATCCCCCCCTCCGGAGCTCCCAAACACCCCAGCACACCCGCCCAGCCCTCGGGGGTGGCCCCTGCTGCCCCCTCCTCACCACAGTTACAACTCTGCTCTTAATTAAAACGGCTACGAGCTTAATTTCCTTCCAGGCTAAGGAAAAGGGGCCGATCCCAGCAGGACGTGCCCGGGGCTTGCCCGGCTCACCTCGTTTGTGCCGCCCTGGGCCGAGTAGGTGAAGGTGCAGCCGAAATCCCCCTGCCAGGAGAGAGGAACAGGAGCTTCAGCACCAGCGCTTCTTCCACAGAATCCAGGGATTGTTGGGGATGGAAAAACCCTCCCAGACCATCAATCCAACAGTTCCCCAGCAGGGCCAAGGCCACCACTGCCCCATGTCCCCAGGTGCCACATCCGCAGGGCTTTAAATCCCTGCAGGGATGGGGACTCGGCCCCTGCCCTGGGCAGCTGTGCCACGGCCTGACCTCCCTTTCCACGAAGAAATTTCCCCCATATCCAGCCTAAACCTTCTCCTTGGGGACCACGTTCTCCCTGGGATTCCCTTGGCTTTAGAGCCCCCTTTTCCCTGGGATCCCCACGTCTTTAGAGCCCCTGTTCTCCCTGGGATCCCCTGCCTTTGCAGCCCCCTTTTCCCGGGGATCCCCCTGCCTTTGCAGGCCCCTGTTCTCCCGGGGATCCCGCTGCCTTCAGAGCTCCCCTTTTCCCCAGGATCCCCACGTCCTTAGAGCCCCTGTTCTCCCTGGGATCCCCTGCCTTTGCAGCCCCCTTTTCCCGGGGATCCCCCTGCCTTCAGAGCCCCCTTTGGGGACCCCTCTCTCCCTGGGGGCCCCCCCCACCCGCTGGCCCCGCCCTCCCCCGCGCTCAGCCAATCCCCGCGGCAGGAGCGGTGATTGGCAGGCGCGCAGCCAATCAGCGCGCGGCGCGTACC
>VYZT01019909.1:28549-49428 GCA_013400735.1 Pomatostomus ruficeps | reverse complement strand
GAGCTGCGGGCACCAGCGCGGCCCACGCGCGCCAGCCGCTCCTCCCGCTGGGCGCCGCCATCTTGGAGAGGAAGCGCGGGCTACGGCGGCCGGGAGGGGCCAGCGCGGCGGCGGCGGCGGCACGGCGGCCATGCTGGGTGTGGGCAGCAGCCCGGGCACGGGGACACCGGGGACAGGGGACAGCAGGGACAGAGAGAAAAGGGCACAGGGAACCTCGCGGACAGGAGGCCCTGTGGTCAGGGGACAAAGGGACCACGAGGACAAGGTGCCGTTGGGACAGGCGTCCATGGGGACAAAGGGGCTGTGGGGACCTCGGGGACAGGGGACAGCAGGGACAGCAGGGACAGCAGGGACAGCAGGGACAGCAGGAGGGCCGAGCTGGGAGGGAAGGCCTGGGGAACGCTGAGCGGGCTGACAGGGAGCAGCCAGGTTGGATGGGGCTTGGAGCAGCCTGGAGGGTGTCCCTGCCCGTTTCAGGGCGTGGAACAAGATGCGATTTGAGGTCCCATCCAACCCAAGTCCTCTGTGATGCCACCATTCTGTGACAAGGACCTGGTTGCATCAGCCAATTAACCATGGCACTTCTAATTGCTTCTTGCTGCGCAGGAACAAAAGCCCGTTTCCAGAAGGGAACAGCTGTGGATTCGCAGGCAGGGTGGGATGGAGGGAGAGCTGCCCTGGCTCGGGGCAGGGGGCAGCTGCCATCCCTGGCCACCTGCACTGGTTGCCCGTGTCCTTGAGCAGGAACACGTCCCCTTGTCCCCCCAGCACTCGGAGCAGCTGCAGGCAGGGACGGGAGCGGCAGGGCCATGAGCACATCCATGGGGATGGGGACCGGGGGGCAGCGGGTTCAGGGGATCCCCTCAGGGGGGCAGCGGGTTCGGGGGATCCCCTCAGGGGGGCAGCGGGTTCGGGGGATCCCCTCAGCCCTCCCCTGTTCTCTAGGATCCCGTGGCTGACCTCGCCCTTGCCCATCTGGAGCAGCATCGCGGGGGTCAGATTCTGCTGAGGCCATCCTGCAGCCGTCCCTCTGTCCCAGCACGGAGCTGGGATGCCTCTGATTTCACCAAAATCCCTGCGTGAGGATTCTCCAGGATCAGTTTACGCCCTTTCTTCGGCCAGCACGGACACACGCTGAGCCCAGCCCAGCCCTGTGCCTTCCTGGGACACCCCACTCCTGCTCTGGGGGACCCTGGGATTTCTGAGCCGCCCCAGCTGTTCTGGGGGTGCTGCCTGCACGGCCCAGCACAGAGATCAGATGCCTGAGACCCCCAAGCCCTCAGAGTTTCCACTGACGTGGCGTTCCCAGAGCCAGAGCTGTCGTCGCACCTTTATCCCACCCGCTCCGGGAATGGAGATGCCGGGAAGTTTTCCATTCGAGCATCTTTCAGGGCAAGGAGTGACTTTTCTGAGCTAATTTTGTAGCTTGAGGAGTGATTTTGTTTTAAAAATAAGCCCTCAAGAACATCTGTTCTCCCTCCACCTAAAAATAAAGCCCCACAGGGTGGGTTTTTGGGAGAAAAATGCCTCCCAAGCCACTCTCAAGTCCCAAGTTCTTGAGGAAGAGTCGTTTTTGCCTGGTTTCCCCAGCACCTGCTGCTTCCTCTCAGTAGCACCCGCTCAGGAAATTAGCTCAGCTTCATCCTCCAGCTGCAAATCCTCCACCCAGAGACGCCCTGCTCCCCGCTCCCATCACCTTTCCCGCGGGACAGCGGGCTGGGGGCCTCCCTCCCACATCATTTGTGTTTCAATCCCCGGCAGAGCCTGCTCCATATGGAACAGCTCCGGGAGCCAGGCGATTTCCCAGCTAATTCCTCTCGGGATTCTCAATCCCCAAAAGAAGACGAGCAACCCCTTCTCAGGGTGCCAAACAATCCTGCAGCAAGCTGGGGGATCAGAGGCGCCGACAGATCTGCAAACTCTTCTAGACAAGAGCGTTTTAAGACATTTTAAGAAACACTCGGCTTTTTGGGGACGGGAAAAAGCAGTTTAAATTAAGCCTGAAAAGAAACAAACCTTGCAAAAATAAAGCTTCTTACCCTCCAGCAGCACCCCCCAGCTGTGAGGGCAGCAGGGACGGAGGGAGCAGCTTCGCTGGCTGCAGGGTGCTCTTACAGACACACCTCAGAGAGGTTCAACTTCCTCCACCCCGGTCCCTCCTTCCACCGCCCGACCTCAAACCTCACACCCCAGGTGCTTTGGAGCAGCTAAACCACAACTGCAATAATTGGGACAATTATTTGGGCACAGGGACAAGAAGAGGGGGGAAAGACGCTCCCAGCCATCCCCAGGAACCCAAATGCTCCAGCTGGAAGAAGCTTTGCATTTAGAACAAGCCTCCAGCAGCACCCTCGGGGCATTAACAGCGGGTTAATTAACAGCGGCTCCCGGGGAGGAAGGCAGAGCAAGGCCAGGTTTGGGAAGCTTGGAGCTGGGAGGGCGAGCAGAGGCAGGCCCAGCTCTGCAAGAGCAGCTCCGCGTGTCCCCGAGCGGGAGCGGAGCAGCTGCACCCCGAATCCCATGGCAGGAGGGAGGGAGGGAGGTGCCCAGCCCAGGCTGGTGCTGACTCGCTCAAGGTCACGCTGAGCCAAGAGCACAGCCCAGGATTCCCAACCCTCGGCTGCCTGGATCACGCTTCCCCCGAGGAAGATCAGGGATTTAATATTCTCGGCACCGCTCGGCACAGAAAGAACAGAGCACTTGGCTTTCAGCAGAGCCGCTCGGGCTGTGGCAGCAGCTGCCGCTTCCTCCCGCCCCCAAAGCAGCCACCACGTCTCTTTCCAATATTTTAATGAGTCGCTACATCTTACACTCATAATTATAAAAGAATAAGAATCCATAAAAATATTTTCTTTTCATAATACGCACTTAAAATACTCCAGGGCAAGTCAACGTGGTTCATTTGGGTGGGTTTTTTGTTTGTGTTTTCGTTTTGCCCCTGGCAGAACCCTTGGCTTGAGGGGGGGATGTGCTCCCCTGAGGTGTGATTGCTCAATCCCCCCTCCCCAGAACTGCAGTTCCTGTTGCCCAGGTAAATAAAAACCAGGAGAGAGCATTGCTGAGTAGACGGGCAAGGGGACCAGTCACTGACCCGCAGAGAACTGAAGCACAGCCAATTTCAGTGCACATCGGAAAGCTCGGGAAGGACCAGGGGGGTCGGGGGGCGGCACAGAGAATGGAAGGAGGGAGGATTTGCATAAATATCATCCATCTTGTGTTGCAAAAACCCAAATGCTGCTGTGAGCTCTGGAGAGAGGCTCTGGCTGTAGCCAGCTGCCAGCGCTACCTGTTGGCACAACTCCGTGTGAGAGCGGCCATGAGAGGAAGGATCAGAGGATGCCGTTACCGGCCCCGGCCACTTCCTCCATCTGCTCTGCGAATTTAAACTGAAAATAGAGATATATAAAAAGAAAAGACTAGTGTTGCATGCTTGTGTAGAGCTCTCCTCACTTGCCAGGGCTCCAGTGTGGCAGCAGGGCCAGGACACACAGCTCCCAGGGGAGCAGCAGGTAGTTCTCTCTTCCCTCCCACTCCTGGCTTAAGGCAGCTTCTGATTCGGCTCTTCCGTTTCCAACACAGGCACTGAGTTCTTGCAGGTAAGAGTTTGGGAACTGCACGGGTGCAGCGGAAGGGGAAAAGGATCGGGGAGAGAGAGAGATGGACACAAACCTCAGCCTCGGGACACAGACCACTGTCCATTGATTCCCAGGAGAGAGGGAGTAGCAGCAAAAAAAGCATTGAACAGCCAGGCTGGAGGAGAGGAGGAGACGAGCAGCCGAGCAGGGGCAGGCCTCCAGCTTGGAAAGTGAGAGAAGGTGGCACTGTCCAAAGGGAAGGCGCCCTCCAGCTTTTCCCCCTGGCCTGGGGGATCCCCAGCCCGACGTGGGCACTCAGCCCCTTGTGCTCTGGGTTGGACGCTGCCGGGGAGCGGGAGGGCACGGGGCAGGTGAGCTGTCAGTGTCCAGTTTGCAGAGGCTCGTGCTCTCAGAGGTATTCTTGTAGAAAGTGCAGCAGCGTGATTTCGTAGTGCTCTCCTGACTCAGGGCACCGAATACTGTGTCTCTCGTTGGGGTAGATCTGTGCCAGGCAGACACGGGCAGTTGGTCACTCAGCAGGGACAGAACTGCCTCCCCTCAGCCCCGTTCCCTCCACCCAGCCTCCATCGGGACTCAGAGGTGCCAGGGAAGGTCGGGGGCACGACCCCTCCCTCGCTGCAGCCACCTCTGCCGATGGGCCAGAACAGCTCGTGGAGAAGGAAAGTTCCAGGCCCCGGGGCAGCAGCCCTGCCTGCACATGCCACATCTGCCAGCCGTGGAACAGCCACAGTGCCACCTCCCGGCCTCCTCTCGAGTCCAGCGAGGTGTTCACTGTCACCAGCACCACGCAGATGGGGGACATGCACCTCCATCTCCTCCCCGTCCCCAGAACACACAGCAGGGAGCTTTCTCCAGGTTTATGGGACCTCCCCAGCCCACTGCCGTCCCTCCTACCTGCAGCTGGTAAGGTTTTCCAGCCCGGATTAGCTGCGATACCAGGAAGTTGGTGTGAAAAAAGTGCACATTTTCATCCAAAAAGCCATGGAGGATCAGCAAACGGTTTGGCCTGGACACAGGGTGAGATAAGGAGAGAAACAGGATGAGAAACCAGATGGCAAACACGATGAGACAGCAGATAAAAGCTCTGCAGAGGGTCTGAGCAAAGAGCTGCCAGCTGGGCACGCCAAACCCAAGCAAGAGCAGTGCCAGGCCGTGGCCGTGGGCCTCAAACCCTCCCTGGCCGAGGGGCTGGGGGTGCCACGGCCCAGGAGCAGCTCTGGGGCAGGTACTCACTCGTTGGGAAGCTTTTCCACGTGCAGAGCCACCGAGCCGGCCTCGTAGCCCTGCTGGTTGTTCTCGGGGACGTCCATGTAGCGCTCGGTGTAGCCGGTGTCGTAGGCCATCCACACGGTGACGGGGGCACCTGCTATAGCGATCTGTCAAACAGAGAGGTGGCACCACGGCCTCCGTTATCACCTGCTCAGCAGCCCCAGGGCTCCCTGCTTCCCTGGACAGGCAGAAAAAAGCTGCCCAGGGTTCTCCTTCAGCAATCCCAAACACAATCCAGATCCCTCCTGCTGCTGTTCCCCTGATGGTCACAATGGGGCAAATCCCTGCCCATCAGCACTAACGGCCTCCCCTTTGCGAGGAGGATTTGTGGATGATCCAGACACTGTGCTGGGGACACGGGGCTGGAGCCAGGAGCTCCAGGACAGGGGGACATTTCCACCCGTCCACCACAAATGAGCCAAAACGCCAACTCCAGCTGCCAAGAGGGACAGAGGCTGCGAGAGCCAAGTGTCCCAAAGGTGCCAGCCCCACGTGCACGCTCACCTTGAAGACGTTGGGTTTGCAGATGAGCCCCATGAGGGACAGGAAGCCCCCGTAGGACCAGCCGTGGATGGCGACCCGGCTCAAGTCGATGAACCCGTATTTCTCTGCTACATAATGTAAACCTTCCACCTGGTCCTCTATCTCCACCTGACCCTAAGAGGCAACAAGGAGGCCCATGTCAGTGGACTCGATAAATTTGGAAAGTTGAGGCAGGAACAGGCAACACTCACACAGGGAACGAGCAGCCACCACCCTCAGGAAGGACAATGACCAGGGATTCCCCAGCGCAAGGAGGACGTTACCATTTGGTTTTTCAGAGCCCCTTCAAATTTGAGGCCTCGCTGGCACGATCCCCTTCCATCAATGACCACCACGGCATAGCCCAGCGACGCCAGCGTGTTCAGCCGCAGGTACTTGATGCCTTTGAAGGAGTTGTTCACCAGCTGCACCTGCACAAGGAGCGAGGCAGTTTCAGAGCTGAGCAGCTGCCTGCCAGCGCCTTCCTGTGCCAGTGGAGGACCCTGAGCTGGAGAGCAGCCACTCATCGAGCTACAGAGCCATGAAATCAAACCACAGGCTGGAAAAGTCATCCGAGGTTTGAAGCAGAGGTCAAACACAGGGACAAATTAAAAGAGAGGAGGTTTAGAGCCCTGGCACAGGGTGCCCAGAGAAGCTGTGGCTGCCCCTGAATCCCAGGAGGTGCCCAAGGCCAGGCTGGATCTCTGAGCACCCTGGGACAGTGGGAGGTGTCCCTGCCATGGCAGGGGTGGCCCCAGCCCTGATCCCACCCCGGTTATTACCTGAGGGCCTCCGTACACGAAGAGCACCGTGGGATGCTTCTTGCCCGGCTGCACATCGTGAGGTTTGTACACCATTCCGTAGAGCTCCACGTCCGACTGGGTCCGGAAGTGGAAGATCTCCGGGGGGATGTAGTCAGGGGGACAGCCTGCAGCAGGAGGGGTCGGCAGTTCCTGAGCCAGCTGACCACGGAAATCTCTCCCCCACAAGGTAACAGGAGTGACCTTCCCTCAGACCACGTCCCTCCCCATCACTCCTGGCTACTGCTGGGGGAGCAATCACCGAAAAGGACCCCTGGCACCTTCTCCAGGACTTACTGGCTGCCTCCATCATGCTGGCCCAAAACTTGGGCTGCTTGTGGAGCGGGTCGTCGTCGGAGCCGCTGAGCTTGTAGATGTGCACGCAGGGAGGAGTGCTCACGCTGCTGTAGTGGCTGATGAACATGTCAAAGTTCTGGCAGGGAGACAGGACAGTGAGGGAACGAGGTCCTGCATCCCCACAGGAGAGCTCCCACATCTCAAGCAGCACCCAGGACTCGTTACGGACCCCGAGTCGCTGCCATTCCCAGTCAGGATCCCTGTCAGGCAGCAGATGGGAATCCAAGAGACAACAAACCTGGCTCATGGAGCAGCTGTGCGAGAAGCCTGGAGTGGTGAGTCGCATGATCTCCCCGGGACACTCGTAGCTGACCACGTAGAGGTGGTGCTCCAGCGGGGTGTCCTTCGTGCCTTGGAAATACACCAGCTTGGTGGCCTCGTTGACCCAGATCTGCGCCAGGAGAGAGGGCTCAGGGACAGGCAGGGACAGGCTCTGCTCCTCTGCCAGCCCCAAGTGCCCGTCCCTGGACAGAGCCAGCTCAGAACACACAGGGACCGTGACAGGGCTGCTCGGGGCAGGGGCTTGAGGGGCCAGAGAACGCTGACAGCACTCAGAGCTGCAGACAACAGTGCAGGGACACAGAGCAGTCCCGCAGCCCTTCTGTTTTGCTTATTAATTGGCACAGAAAGCTGGGCTTTGTTCCCCGCAGGTGAAGAGGAAGCCATCCTCTCAGCGAGGAAGATTCTGGGCTTAGATGGCATCTTCCAGAGCCATGGAATCATTTAGGCTGGAAAACCCCTCCAAGACCAACCATTAACCCAGCAGCACCGTGTCCAGCACCAACCCCTGTCCCCCTGTGCCACATCCACACCCTCCCAGGGCTGGTGACTCCCGGTGCCCTGGCCAGCCTGTCCCAGTGCCTGAGCTCCCCTCCGGTGAAGCCATTCCCCACCTCCAGCCTAAACCCCAGAGCAGAGTGGGGCTGTTTCCTCTGCTGCTGTCCCTCGTGACCTGGAGAAGAGCCCGACCCTCACCTGGCCACAGCCAAAGCTGCATTACAGGGGTACAGGCAGCTTTGCTCCAGCCACCAGGATAATGAATTCCCGTTTGTCTAACAGCTCTCAGCATCAAACTTTAAGACACATTAAAATCAGGTTTTACTGTCCAGAAAAAGCTGTTTCTAAAAACCACCCGGTCAGGCAGGAACACAGGCGACAGCTTTTAAATCCTGCATTGATCCAGCAGCAGTAACTGAACTGTTTTTCCACCTTACAGTTTCCAAATGCTATTTCTGGCTAACCCACAGTTTGAAGACCCCTGTGAACAGCAAAGGGAAAAACATATCCAACTCAATTGGCCAGGAAAACCAGGCAGAGCCCTGTGGAGCAACAAATGCATCAAAATAATTGCTGCTAACACAATTTTAGCCATAACACATGCAGGGAAGAGCTGTGGCCAAAATCAACAGCATGTACAGTGAGAATCCACATGGGGAGGGACAGCAGGTTAATTGCAGATTGAGGAAAAGCAGCAGAAACCAAAAGCTTGGAGCTGTTGGTCTTTTAAAAAGCGAGAAGTGAAAATCCAGATTAATTGGAAATGAATAGACAAGGTCTTTATTTTGACAGAAATCACCTGGGAGTGTTAAAGATCAGACTCGGAGTTAATTCCTGAAGCAAAAATGAAACTGGGTTTCTACAAGATTAATAAAAATTCATTTCTGGCTGTTCTGCAAGTGACAACAGATACAGTTTCTCCATATTCTAAATTGCTTTATATTCCCCAGCTGCCTTCTTCCTAAAGGCTCTGCTGAGGGATCAGCTGGAGACCAAGAGTTCACTCTGAGTGCCAGGACACATTTCCACACTGCAAGAACTCGTTGGAGTTAAAATGCCTCAGCCAAGGCAGCAATCCCCAGCTCCTCCACAAAATGGTTCTTTGTTGCTCTTAAACCTCAGACTTGTGTCCTTTTTTATGGCCTGGCCACTCCTGGGATTTACCTAAGGAGCAATCCGGAGTCTGATTAAGAAGGCAATCAGATCCATGTGCAGCGGCCTACAGCACTTCTGGGGAAAGCAGAGGCAGCAATAAAAACAGCAACGAAATGAAGCTTAAGCAGTTCCAGCAGGTCCCAGGCGTAAGGAGGACTCAGGCCGGGACTGGGGGCAGACAGGGCTGAGACACTGCAAGAGCACAAAAATAACCCCTACCTTGGATCCGTGCCTCGCCAGCACCTCCCACTCCCCACCAGTCAGGGCAACCTCCTCCTTGATGGGACACTTGAAATCGTCTGCAAGGAAGAGCAGGAGAATAAACCACTGTCCCCCAAAGGGCGGCGCAGGAGGGGAGCTCCCGGGGCTCAGCCCTTACCCTCGCTGGGCGCGTAGGGCTGTGCCCAGTCGTGGCTGCCCGGCTTCAGCACGGCTGTCACCCTGTACAGGTGGCAGAACCCCGTCTTGCACTCGTTGGCTCGGATAAAGCAGAGCTCTTCCTCCTCCCCCTCCGGCTGGATGAAAGGATAGAAGATGTCGTGAACCTGCCACACCAGAAGAGAAACCTGTGAGTGATTTGCTTTATCAAACCCCTGAATTAACACCACGTTTGGGGTGACTGAGTAGCAAAGCTGCTGGAGCAAGGACTAAACTGGACACCCAATCAACATGAGAGTGGTTAACTGAGGGCAGCCTCCTCCCAGCCCCGAGCCTCTTACATTTATCCACACATCAGTGGTTTCTTCATAGATCACAAATGGCTGGACATTTTCTGGCACAGATTTGGCAAATTCAGCACGCTGCTCCTCATTTTCTGGGACTGGAATAAAGAGAGCTGGAGGCAAAAGGACAAGCTGGAGCCGCTGCTGAGGTCTGTCTAGGAACATCGCCCAGGCGCTGGGGAAAGAAGTTGGAGGTGAACGTCAGTACCACAGAAGAGAGGTCCCTTTCCAACACTCAGAACATGCGTCCCTTTCTTCCCCCCCGGCAGAAAGGATTTGGGCATCTGAATGCAAAGCTTTTCTCATCACTGCTGCTTTCTAATCCCCTGGAAGCGGTGCCAACACACACGTACTGCCAGACAGCTCTGGTATTTCACAGGGGTATCGCTCCGACGAGATGTCTGACAGATCTGCCAGCGCCCGCTCCGAGGGAGCGCTGCTGACGGAGCCCTGTGCGCGGAGTGGAGCTCCTCCTTGGACACCCCTGGGCCAGGAAGCTCTGGCCGTGCCCCAGCTCTGCCCCAGCTCCAAGAGCTCCGAGTGCAGCCTCCTCCTCGTGCTCCAACGGGGAGAGGCACAGACCCAGCTCCAGCGCCAGGAGCTGCCTCAGTTCAGCCCCAGCCCTGCTCCCCTCGGAGCAGTCCCTGGAAGTGCTGCACTGCAGGCTCCCAGCGCGACAGATGGCACAGCACGGCCACCCCAAGGCCTGCGGGTGCAGCCAGGGAAGTTTCACCGCTACAGACGGATCTGAAAAGAGCCCGTTCCCCCCAGCGCCACAGGGCTGCAGGAACTGAGATATTCAGCACATTCAGATAAGCTCTGGTGCAGAACATCACAATCACCTCCGGGATTACCTGCTGGAAAGCTCTCTAAATTTCCTTTCCAGAGCAGAAAATTAATGACGAGTTACAGAATGCCACCTTCAAAGACAGCCAAGTCACCTTAACTTGATCTGCACACACACCAGTTAACAGCCATTTGGAACTCTAAAATTTCCATCAGATCAAGCTGAATTCCGTAACTCTTCAGGCAAGACCCTGTATCCCATTTGGAGCAATGGCCAGTCCAGGGCAATCCTTCTCCCTGGACACGCTGCATGAAGGACGTGGCTCCACAGATCCTGCCCCTGTCCCGTGATTCAGGCTTGGAACACAAACTGTGCCAATGAACAAGGATAAAACTGCCTCCAGAACACCCCCACTCCCAGCAGGAAGCACGCTGTACCTGTGTCAAACACCTTCAGCTCCCAAGAATTCCCCAGAACTGCCCACTTAATGCATCAATGTCACTTAACTCCGTGGTTGTGACAAACCCCACAGCCTGTCACTCTGCTCTGCTTCATTCCTACTTTTAGGATCTTACAGCACCGAAGAAGCCAAATATTCACGAGCCATTTTTGGCACTCAGGGCTTTCAAACCAGGTCATGAACACACCACAGGCGTGTCGAGGGTCTGGGACCAGAGGAGCCCTCGGGACAGTTATTCTGGGAGGAAAAGGGACTCACAATTTGCCGTCGCGGGTCCATCCAGCACGGGCAATGTACTCCACAGTGGGGAACAAGGCAGCGAAGGGTTGCACCAGCTCTTTGTCCTGAGCACACACAATCTGCAGCAAAACCAAGGTCCAGCATCACATCAGAGCACCAGAGCCCCTCACCTCCTCCCAGGGGAGCGCAGGGAGATGGGAGAACGTGGAAGTTTGGCTACGGGCACCAGCAAAGGTCAGGCCAGGAGAAGCAAGCCCTGCCACAAAGAGCAGGAAGAGAAGGGAAAAACAAGATTCAAAGCAAAGAGATCTTGGCTTTCAGCCACGGGAAGGGACACAGGCAGGGACTGAAGCCCAGGATCAGACCTGGCTCCAGCCCTCCTGTCTGCCATGGTGCACCGGGCTAACCCCACTTCCCCCTTCCCTCCACGTTCCCAGCTGAATCTCCACCAGAATGATTCTCTTCAGCATTTTCAAGTCTTTGTTTCTTGGTTAAACACATTAGAGAACCAGGTATTACAAGAGAATAAAATCCCAGACTAACACTATTTAGGATTTCTTTGTGACCTTGTTTTAATTCTAGGGAGCTTCAAAAACCCTCCTGTGCCACGTCCCCTTCTGAGTTATCACTTACCTTACCCTTGCTGTCTGTTTTAAATTCTGCCAGTTTCAATGTAATCTTGGGGTTTTTGCTGCCTGCAGAGAAGTGAGAAAACACCAAGATGGTCAAGCTGGACATTCTGTGGTTACACAAAGTACAGCGTCTAACGGAGAACTGCCCCTGGTCCCACTGAAATGGCTCCGTGTGAATTTACAAATATCAAATATGCACGTGAGCAAACACCAGAGTCATTCTGGGAACGGGAGCAGTTTGCTCTGCCTTCCCTAGCTGCCTGTGCGTGTTCTCAGGAGGGAGAGGGAAGCTGGGATTCAGAATGGATTCCACAAGATGCCACCAGATACATTTCACTTCCTCAGCAGTCCTTTCACTGAGGGCTGGGATTTAAAGTCCAGCCTTCCTTGGAGCAGATTTGGGGATCGGAGAGTCAATTAGGGCTCAACATTTACAACCAGTTTCTACATCCCAGGAAGGGCCCAGATTAATGACGCAAAGTTTACAGCCCCAGTTCCACGGCCGATTCCAGCAGGAGCCCTGAGCTGCCTCAGCAGCCCCACGTGTTTCTCTCACCTGTCCTGGGGTACCGATAGGAATCTGTTTTTCTCTCCTCCAAGGCAGGTGAGGGAACGTGAATTATCTCCACCTCTGACTCATCCACTTCCTCATACAAGATCCGCAGCGTTTTCAAATCCTCTGAACCTGGACAGAGAGCAGGAATGTTTGCAGCAGCACTTCCTGCTGTTCCTGGCGTGTCTGGAGCGCTGCTGCAGAGGGAACACCTGTACAGCCCCAGCTCTCAGCGGCCACCTGCAAACACTCCACAGTCCCCATCCCCTCAGGGCTTTGTTCCTTCAGGAGATCTCCCCAGAAACAGCCCGAACCCAGACCAAAGGAAAATCATGCTCAAAATCTCCTTCCTAGCAGGAGGCAGCAGTCACAGCGCCAGGATTTGATGAGCAGAACAGCCACTGACCTTCTGTGGAAGCTGTGGGACACCACCAATAGCCCGTGAACCGATCAAACTCCTCCTGAATGACAAAAGTGGCTACACCAGCAGACTTGGGGTCATCCAGGACGTTGGATAAGCCTGGAGAGGAACAAAGCCGAGACAGCATTTGCATTTTGCATTTACATCTCCTTGGAAAACGCTGACCCAAAGACAAAGGCACTTGAAAGAAATAAGCCAGGAATGTGGGCAGTGCAGGCCAGATTCCCCAGCAGGAGCCCCTCCGGAGCTGGCAGGAGCCCGTTACCTTTGTGGCAGAACGTCAGGCGCCGCTCCTCGCCCGTCTCGATGTTGGCCACCCACAGGTCGTTGTTGTTAATGAAGGAGAAGAAGGCTGGGTCAGCAGGGCAGATTTTGGGATCCATCCGAGGCCCCGTGCACTGAGTCTTGATCTCCAGAGGCTTCATGGGAGACACCTGCGGCAGGAGACACACAGAGCTGGGTGCCACTCCAGCTCCCTTCCAACCCAGTCCAGCCTGGGATTCCCTGTGCAGCCATCTCCAGCCCAAGCCATCCCCTGTGAGGGGAGATCCATGAAATCCCTGGCACACTCACCATGAAACCGTTCTTGCCCCCATCTCGACAGTGGAAGAGGCTGTTGCTGGCCTGGAAGAGGAACAGGCCGCTCTCACTGTGGAAATCATAGGATGTTATCCCAAAGACACCCAGCCTCTTGCGCTCCCTCAAGAGCTCCTCCTCTCTGGAATACATCCCGTGGTGAGGGGTTGCCTGGAACGGAAGGGAAGGAACACCTGAGAGGATCTGCAAGGAGAGGAACTTGCACAGGAGCGCTCTGAGTCTGTCCCAACTCCCCAGCCCGAACAGGCAGCAGTGTCAGGGCACGAGTCCCCAATTCCTGTGCTCCAGGCCACAGCTGTGGGGTCCAGGAGGCCTAAACCCAGCAAACCCCCCCAAATTTCCCTCTCCAGGAGGGCTGAGCTGTGCATCTCCCCGTTCTGCAGTTGGCACTTCAGCACGAACTGAGAACAGCTGCGCTTGCTCTGCTTATGCAAATCAGATGTAACCAATTAACTTAATGACGTTATCTGCAGCCTTCACAAACAGTTTCCATGTCAGACACTGCAAACAAAAGTTCTTCCGGGATCTTGAATTACCCTGGAGAGAACAAGCAGCCCAAATGGGGTCAAGACCGATAAATTCTGTTCCACCAGGAACTTCTTAAGCAGGGCAGAAAAGACCAACACCCTCCAAAGCTGGCAGTGACAAAGGACATGGAGATACTGAGACCAGGGAGGGGAAAATTCCCTCCCTTTCTGGTTCACTCAAACAGCGTGAGGCAGAGGCAGCAATTTAAACTCAACTTTTCCAACGTTTTAAAAGCAGGAAAGATGACAGACACCACACGGGTGTCCCCACCCCAGCAGCCCCACAGCACCACCCCGAGCACTGACAACCCAGGCTCTCCCCACTCTGGCTTACCTGAAAGTGATCCAGCATCTGTTTCCAGGACAAGAGCAGCAGGGCCTCCTTCCGTACCTTTTTGGGAATCTCTGAGTAAAGAAGGGAATTCTCTCTGCTACCATATGGCATTCCTATCAGGACAAAAGCATCATCCTACTTCAGATGAGGTGGCCAGGACAGAGGCCCACGAGCAAATTCAAACAGAAGCCTGGAAACAGAGGGGCTGGGGCTGCCCAGAGGCCTTTACCCACATCCCTTCCCAAGCAGCTCCAGATCAATCCCAGAATAACATCCAAACCACTCGGAAATTTTTTTGTTTGGAGTTCTCCCTAAGCAAGATTTAACACTAACCATCTCTTCAGAATGTGTTAGGTCCAGCTTTCCCCTCTGTGCCTGTCCAGCCCGGGCCCCAGATCCACTCTGAGAGCACCCCTCCCCGAATGGGTGACTCAACTTCACTCTCCACATTTCTCATCCTGAAATTCGCTACTGGGACCTCGCTCAGGCCAAGGTAGCAGCTTGCAGGGGGGGAAGGAAAAGCTGGGAAGCTCCAGAGAGCCCATTCAAATGTGAAACAGTATCCTCCAGAGTCAAAAGACCTTGTCATTTTACATAAGCCTTTGACTGCGGTTATCAAATAAGCTCCTGGCCTTCATCCAGCTTCCAAAACAACCATCAAATACCCTGACACGTGATTTTGACAGTTTCCACAAAAACAAAGACCACGAACTTGCCCTCTACTTATGCTGTAGAGACTCCCTGGATCAGAAATTCACACAGGGATATGTGCCCTGATACTGCCTACTCGGCACATGTTCTGGGCAGAACAGAGAGATTTCTGAGCTGGCTGACCCAGCAGTACAGTTACTTCAAATTAAAGCTGAAATATTAATAAGTGCTCGGGAAGCAGAGCAATATGTGAGGATCTAATCCTCAGAGAGACAGGAACACCAAAGTGCTGAGCATGTGGTGTTTAACATAAGCAGCATCTGCCACGCTACAACACAGAACTCTGTGGGGATGGCCCAGGAATGATTGAAGATAGCCAACAGGAAAAACTGCACAGAGGAACAAATGACTCTGGACACACGTATCTGACACCCAGGCAGCTGTGACCTGCACCTCCCTTCCCCTCATGCGAGAACTTTCTCCAGTGACCTCAGGCTGACTACAATCGATTGGCATTTGCCAGGAAAGTGCTGCCTTCCTCCCCAAAAGACAGTTTACTTTGCTTCCAAGTGCCTCAGCCACACAGCAAAGTTCATCAGGAGTCTCCATCTACTCCTCAGTTTGATTTAAACACTAAAATGTCATTCAGTGCTGGGGCAGTAACAGCACACGGAGTTAACTCACGGGGTGCCCAGAGAAGCCGGGGCTGCCCCGTCCCTGGGAGTGTCCGTTCTTATGGCAAAACAATCAGCATTAAAATCAGCATTTACCCTTTGTTCGGGACATCTGGGAAGAGGGACCCTGGGATTACCTGGCTGATACTGATCTCAGCTGAGGGATTAATCTGCTCTGAGCCCTGTACAATTCCTTAAGGAAGGAAACACTGAAAAGGCACTCGTGTATCCTCGTTCCTGGTTCTGGCTCCTGAACAGTCACACCCTGGCAGAACACCAACCACCCAGTAGCTGGTTTGGTTGCCATTTCATGCAACAGAACATTAAAAAAATTTAAAATTAGCCACTTAGTTCTTTAATCATCTAGATCAAAACCAGTATCAAAGTGAACTGGAAATACATTCAGCTTTAAATCAAGCCTCACTGCTCAGACTCGACAAGACAAATATGCCAGCTCTGGATCCTGCCCTTCAGAGCAGCACTTGTGTCCCAAGAATTTACGAGAACTACACAAATCAAGTCACTGGCACACAGGAGCTGCTGAATGACAAAACAAATCAGTCCCTCCAACCCAGCATCCTTCAGTGACCTACACTCAAACCCTGGAAGAAGAAGGAAGAAGAGCAGGGTCACTCCAGGGCAGAGTCACTGCACAGAGTTGCACATCAGGCAATTTTTTTACTGGCCCAGTAATGATCAGCTCATGCCCCAAAGCACAACAAACTCTTTATAGTCTATAAAGCTTCCCATGTTACCAGCCACAAAATTATCCAGTTACTGAAATCCAACAGCTCCGTCACTAATTACACTGTGGCTCCTGCTGTAACGAGGGACCGGCGCAACACGGAATTCTGCTTCCAGTCCCACTGCAAGGAAAGGGATATTTCCCTGCAAATGCCAGGAACAGCTCATTCCCACCTCACTTTTCTTCCCTGCTCTTGAAAGCATCCTACCTTCACGACACTTAATAAAGCAGGAGACACCACCACCCTGCCATTTATATGTTGCAACACATAATTAGTCATTACTGACAGCAAATTTCTTGGAAAGTCGGTCTGGTTAATGAAGCAAATAAATCCCATTTCTCCCAAGCTACAGAGGCATGAGACAGTCCTGACTGTGAGGAACATCTCTTCTCCTGCATCCCCCAGGTGATAAAGGACACAGAAGTGCTGGCTGGCCAACCCTTCCCCTGTCCCAGCTGAATCCCTGTGTGGGAAGCTCGTCTGGGCCTGGGGAATCCTGCAAGCCCTGGGCCACGTTAGCCAGTCCCAGCTCCCCCATCCCACCAAGGGAGAGCCCCACGTCCCCCAGACCCCGGCACGGAGCTTACCCAGGTAATAGAGGCGGTGGGAGTGCGGGCTGGACTCCTCTGTTTTCCGGACAAACTGGAAATCATGGGGAGCTTTGTTCACTATCATGCCCGAGTACTTCCTGCTGCTGTGAATAATGTCACGCAGCCCATCCCAAGAATGCTTTTGCACCTGGAATTGGGAAGGCACATCCTCCATCTCGACCACTTCGGAGCTGTCCGAGAGCGTGTCCACTGCAGTCATCCTTGCTTCCCCTTCAGAACTGGGCAAAAAACTGAGGGAGGAGTAGAGGGAGAGAATTGAGCCTTCAAATCAAGCAGGTGCCCCTTAAACTACAGATCCAAGGATTCCCTGCACTCAGGGATTACATTTTAAACTTATGGAAAGGAAAAGTCCCTCTCCCATCCCACACGGAATCCTGCACATGAAGATATCGACCTCAGGAAACTCCCTCTCCCAGGACTGGCTCTGGGAAGAAGCTGTTAAAGGAAGCACAGGCAGCAGATTCTGGTGCTGACAACCAGCAGCTTGACTCAAAGGAAAACCACTCCAGGAATTCGGACGGATATGTCATCAAAGCTGTGACCTATCGTAAAGGCACTCAAACTCCTGCCCTGCGAGACCACGGCAGTGAAATCCCCTTCTTGTCCCAAAGGAAAACCTGCGAGGGGTTTAAACCCAAGCACAGCACCCCACTTACCTGAGGAGACACTGAGACCTGGAATGAGGTAAGAGAGATGGGAAAAGAGGAGGAAAAAGTGCAGCTGCTTTGCAAAGAGAGAGGAGGCAGCAGGACCAGACCCTGGCTGTGTCCTGAGGAACGTGGCACACATTCCTCAGAGACTTCCGAGCGAGCAGGTGTGGAAGGAGAGGACAAGAACCGCCTCCACATTAACACAAATGTTAATTTGAGGCGAGGTGGACCCACAGACTTGCCCAAGGTCAGTGATGTCATCCACTGCAAAGCAGGAATGAGCGGAGGACTAGGGAAACCAGTTTCTGACACCCCACTTGAGATGCAGGATGTCCCTCCAAGAGGACACTTGAGTGGTTTTGGAGGAACCTGAACAAAGGTTACAGAGAATTTCAGAAGAAATTCAGTTTACTGGACAAAATTAGCCTGGAGAATTCTCGCTCCACGGAGACAGAATCAGCCTTGTACAAGGGCTGAAAATATAACATCTCCTCAGATTCCTAAGTCCCTAAATTGTACAAAATGTGCCAATAGTAACACAAGAACAAGCTCCCAGAATAATTCCGTAGGTACTCCTGGTACCTACTGCCCAGCAGTAAATCCACAGCTTGAAAATGGATGAAGAGGAGTATTTTCCACTCAAAGGCAGGCAGGAAGCCCAAGTGAAACCACAAAAGAGAACATGATGGGATGTTCTAAGACTGTGAGTGTGTCTGACCTCTGCCTGTACCCAGGGTCTCCACAGCAGCAGCTAAAATCACAGCTGAAGGCACAAGTGTCGCCTGTCAGAAACACGCGGCAGGAAAACCATGAAAATCCACAAACTGAGTGCGATTCTCCCAACCCAATCCCACTGCGGGTCAACTCAATTAAATACCCTGGCTTTGGCTCACAAAGCCTGGCCCTTGGTCTCACCCAGCTGATGAATCCATCTCAGCCAGGCTGGCTCCTCACAAGGGAAAGTTCAACCTTAAACTGGTACCTGTCCCCAGCTGCACTGGAGCCCCTTCCAAACCACGATTTTATCATGTGAACAGCACAGCTCTGAGCTTGGTACCGTTCTCCTCCTGGTGATCTGGACACTGGGATGGAGTGGGGAAGGGGGAGAAGCAAAGCAGCCACCACACAAAGCGAGGTGAGTGTTGGGAATTACCACTGGCACAGGTGGAGCCTGCTGGAGTCTCACAAAATCACAGAAAGGTTTGAACTGGACGCGACCTTAAAGATCATCTAATCCCAAGCCCCTGCCATGGGCAGGGACGCCTCCCACTAGAAGGGAAAAAAAAACTGCTAAAACTGAGGTCCTGGCATGATAGAGAGTGAAAAGAAACTCAGATTTCAGCCTCTGTCACTACAGCATTTGGCAACGCTGCGTCCATAAATAAACAAGTACAAGGAGTAACTTATCTCAGAGCAGACTTTGGGATTACATTGCTCAAACATGAGTTGGATCAAGACACCAGTTATTAACCGTCCTAAGACAGGCAGCAATAGCACAAATGAGATTTCCACCTTGCTGGAAAAGCCCCGTCCCTTCCGCCCCACGCTGGGGCAGGGAGTGAGATGAGTCAGAGCTGTTGCAGGAACGCTGCTCGCTCCACTCCCAAAACCAGGGACCTGCCCCTCGGGGGTCTTCCAATGCCATTTGTGCCCTGGCAGGTGAGGTGGGTGAGCCACCAAGCCCTCCTCTGGGGGAAGGTGTTAGTCTGGAGGGGACAACAAGCACAGGTGGGAAATCAGCACCAGGAAAAAACCGCAAAGCTTGGAATTGGAAGTGAGTGAAACAAGTTATCGTCCTGAGTCACTTCCTGACTCACAGATCCCGACACGGAGCTCCCTGGGCAGGACTGGGTAGCTGGGGTTTCTCCGAGCTCACTGCTCTGTCCCAGTGCACACAGAGCCCCCGAGGGACCTGCACGTACCTTCTCCAACTTCCTGCAGTCTCGTTTTCCAGGCGAACCCTCTTTATCTTCTGCATTAACTACTCAGAGAGCTGGGCAGGACAGGAAACTGGGGAGGAAGAGGGGAGAAAGGAGATTTCATACAGCTGCTGGATAAAAGCATCTTCCATAGGTCACGTTTCCAGCTGAGCGGGGAGGCACAGATAAATCCTTGGGTTTCATTCCTCGGTTCAAATCTGTCCTGTCAGCACAGGCTGGATTTGAACAGCCCTGATAAATCTGAGGGAGTTCTTCACCTGAACAATGAGGCTCACTGAACTCTGTAGTGTGCCTCTTTCTTTCCCAGAAAATTCTTCTTAAAATACAAGAATCTTGAGTACTGAAACTTTCTCTCTTTCCCTTCCCAAAATCCTGAAAGTCCGGCAAGTATCAGGTACTAAAAATGGCTAAAACAGATGTCTGGTCCATACACTTAGAGGGAAGAGTCAAACAAAGGACACACCAGAAGGAGCCAGCCAGAGGGTCACAGTCCCACCTGGGACATTAAAAACACATTTATCTTGCAAGCCTGACTGCTGCTTCCCTGTGCCTCAGCCTGCTGCCACGAGGAAGCTCAGCTCCCCACACCAATCTGCTCTCCAGGAGCACAGGAAGGCGCTTCGCTGTCCTCCTCTCTCCCCAGGTACAAAGGTCCTCAGCTCTGAATCACAGACACACTCAAGACCCGCCACTGCCTTCTGTCGAGGCTCCTGCTCTCCCCAAACAGCCACTTCTCCACCAAAACCGCACTCACGGGGGGCCAGGAGAGACAAAGCATCACAAAGAAACTCCTCGGCTGCAGAGGAGAGCGGAGAGAGGAAGCAGCAGCAGCAGTAATTTAAGGGCAGCGTTTGAAGCAGGCGTGAAGGGCAGCGGGAGCGATGCTCAGGAATGCTGAGTAACCCGGTCTGATCTCCCGGCTGACCCGGCCTCGAGCAGGGCGCTGGACCAGAGACTTCCCGAGGTGCTGCCAGGCTCGGCTGTTCTGTGATTTTAATGATTCTGAGGAACATCTTAACCCTCATTGCACCCAGCCCAGATCACGCATTGCACAGCGGGAAGGAACAGTAAAATCGTGAACCAGGGAAAAAAAGGAAACTGAGCAAAATAGACAAAAGAGATCAGGAACCAGCGTGAATCATTGGGGAAGAGCCAATGCAACACAGGAACACGGTCACCTACAGCAGCCCTTACAACGTGTCCCCGTCGTGGCCGGCAGCTTTAAGATCTCAAAAAATTAAAGCAGCTGAGGGTGGGATAAAGCGGTGGGGATTTCTCCAGAGAGGGATGAGCTCCGGAACAGGCTGCCAGCAGCCCGTGTCCCTCCGCAGCTCCCCCGGGAGCTCTGCCCTTGGTGTGGAGCAAAGGCCGGGATCTGGGATCGCAGGAGAGGGGGAATCCCCGGGGCTGGAGCATCCCGTGCCCCCATCTCCCGCACGGCTCTCCCCGCGGAGGAAGAGGAGCGAGCAGCCCCTCAGCTGCCCGGGCTGAGCAGGAGCTGCTGGGGGGACACGGGACCCCCCTCCAAGGGCAGGGGACCCCCACCACCCCATCCCTGGGCAGCACAGGGGGGAGCGAACTGCAAACGACCCCCCGAGAGCCGGGCCTGGGGGCGAACCCGGGCGAACAAACGCCCCCCGGGGCAAGGGGAGGCCGCCCCCATCCCTGGGGGGGAAACAGCCCAGGGAGGGGGCAAAGACCCCCTGCCCGGCCCCGCGGGCACCGCCAGCCCAGGGCGGCGGGGCTGCGGCCCACGGGGCGGCCAAGCGCTCCCTGCTCGGCTCGGCCGCCGCTCACAGCTCCGGGCCCCACCCAGCGCCGCTCGCACCGGGGCGGGACCCCCTCCCCGCCATTCCCC
>VYZT01019909.1:14359-28507 GCA_013400735.1 Pomatostomus ruficeps | reverse complement strand
CGGGAGCGCGCCCGGGCGGCGCGGGAGGAACCACTGCCGCCGCCAGGGGGGGAGGGAGGACGGAGCTGTTACAGAGTCACCCAGAACAGATTGGGTCGGGAAAGACCTCTGAGGCCAGCGAGTCCAACCCGTGTCATCCCGACCACGGAGCTAAGTCTGTCCTTAAACACCTCCAGGGACGGTGAGTCCGCCGCCTCCCTGGGCGGTCCGGTGCTATGACTTAATGGTGAGGAGGGCGCAGAGAAAACTGAGGCTGATCCAGGGTAAAAAAGCACAGAGAGAAGATTCTTCCTCCCCTCGCCCTCAGAGGTGGGCCCCTAATTCAGCATTTATTGCCGTCGTGGGGCGACTGTGGAGCCATTCTCGTTTCTCGTTGTGCTTTACCCCCGCTCCGGCGGAATGGTTGGGTCCCGCTGGTGAGGTTGCTGAGGGAAGCCGGGGAAAGTTCCCTCAGCGGCGTTGGTGGTATAGTGGTTAGCATAGCTGCCTTCCAAGCAGTTGACCCGGGTTCGATTCCCGGCCAACGCAACTTCATTTTTTTCGTGCTTCCCAATTCTTTTTTTTCCCCGTTTCTCGCCGATCCGATCCGAATTGAGACGCACCGGCACGCGGAGCGCCCGCCCGGCTGCGCTTTGCCCACTTGAGCCCCGGCGGAGGCGGGCGCTGGTCAGTGATGGGGCGCATGGTGCCCTTCCCTTCCCAACTCGCGGTGGAGGCCCCGAGTGGTCAGGAGACGGCGGGGAAATAAATAAATCTGAATAAAAATAAACTTAAACAAGCCCCTCCAAGCAACTAAAAAAACAAACAAACAAAACCCAATCAACAAGGAAACAAACCACCGAAATAAACCATCCCAATAGAAGGAAAAAAACAGGTGTTTCCGCCCGGGATCGAACCGGGGACCTTTCGCGTGTGAGGCGAACGTGATAACCGCTACACTACGGAAACCCGCCATACGGGCAGTTCCCGGGCGGTGACCCATGTTCCCGCCACGGGGCTGAGGGGACGTGAATCCTTCACGGCAACCTCAGAATGAACCTCCTGCAATCCCCGAGAAACGCCGCGCGGGACTCCCAGTGATCATCGTAAATCACTAACTGGAGTTCCAGAGACCCGCTGGGCTCAGGAGGCGGCTGAGGTGCGTGTTCCGGGCAGTGTTTCGGGGGTTCCCTCAGAGACGACGCAGCCCCACAGGGAGGCTCGCACTGAGGGGGCGCGGGGCGCTGCTGAGGAAATGTCTCTTTTCCCTAAGGCAGCTGCCACCAGATGTCGGTAGAATAGTGGCGACAGGGAGTGGAGCTCCCTGGAGAGCCGCCCGGGAGGGACAGGACCCGCCGGGCCCGGGGGACAGGGGCTGGAAGAGGAGCGGCCCCCAGGGACAGACCCTCAGGGACGAGATGCCAGACTGGTTTGAACTGGAAGGACTTTAAATCTCATTTTTTCCCCCCTGTCATGGGCAGGAACACCTTCCACTGTCCCAGGTGGCTCCAAGCCCTGTCCAGCCTGGCCTTGGACACTTCCAGGGATCCAGGGGCAGCCACAGCTTCTCTGGGAATTCCATTCCAGGGCCTCAACACCCTCAGTCAAAAGCTGACAATTCCAGAGAGTTCTAAGTTAGTTCCTTTTACCCTAATGCAATATTAACAACTTATTTATTGGCGATCCTTCTCTTTTCCGTAAAACCTCAGCCCTTGGAATCAGGTGGCAACATGAGAATTATTTTTTCCTGTTTTGTTTTCTTTGTTGAAATGTATTTTATGCTCTGCTGGCTGCAGAGAAAAGCTTAGAAAGAAGAAATGAATCGTAAACCGAGATGAAAGGAAAAACCCCTCACTTCTAATAACACTTGCTCTTAATAAAATCTACTTTTAATTTTACAATTCCATTTTACAATTTTGTAGCTGATCTTTTGATTTGCAGCCAAAAGGGATAGAGAAGAGGTTGTCACATGCCCTTTAACTTCAGGGCTTGGCAGTGCTTTATTCTGATCTGATTTATGATAAGGATTATAATGTTGCATCCCAGTCTGTGACAAACCTGATGTCTCGGGACTTGTTTGCCTCGTGTTGTTGTTAAACATCCTGGAATGAAATTCTTTTTGCCTGCAGCTGGCAGAGCTGCAGAGGGGACTGGTACCAACCTTGCACTGAGCATCAGCTGAGTGCTGGGGCAAAGCTGATCAATAGCTGGGGGCAACGTCCCCTCCCTCGAGCAGGGGCAAGTGGATCTGAGAGTGACCCAAGACCATCCACGGAGAGATTCCAATGCTTTGGGTTTTGTTTCCTTCCACAGCCCTCTTCCAGCCCGGCGATGGGTGGGGAAAGGAGCTGCAGAGCAGACAGCGCCAGGGAGGAAGCTCTTGGAAGGTACCTGTGGGAGGCCGAGGCAGGAATTTCGTGGAAGACATCCAACATGTCGGTGTGAACTCCCAAACCCTGCAGCGGTTCGTGGTTCTGGCAGCGCTGGGCTGTGGGAGCCCTGGGACACGCCGAGCTCCGGGTGCTGTCCTGTGGGCAGCGCTGGCTTTGAGGCCCAGACAAAGCCCCTCTTCCCGCCGGTTCCCGCTCGCTGGAATGGCTCCCGGGGATGTTGTGGCTTTTCTGACAAAGATCCTTTGTCAGGGGCGGCTCAAACTTTGCCCGCAGGACAAAGGTCCTGGCAGCATTTCGGTCTCCCCTCCAGCCCCTGGCCTGTCCCGCTTCCTCCGCTCGCAGCCCTCCCGCCCCTGTGGCACTGCTGGGTGTGGGAGCCCCTCTGCCTCACCCACGGACAGTCCCCCGAGCAGAGAAGGGGCTGGCGCAGGGGAAAGCAGAACCCGGGGGCTCCTTTGGAGGTGGAGGCTGGGTATTCTCCTCTATTACCGCCAGCATCTGCCCTTTCCGAGCGAGGAGCCCTCCCCCAGCTCTCACCAGCGGCCATGCTCGGCTTTGTTTCCCTGACACGCTACGCTGGCTGCACAGTCCCATTCTCCCCTTTTCCTCCCTCCACTCCCAAAGGCTGCGTGGCTGTTCCAGGAGGGGAGCTGGAAGCACCGTGGAGCAGGAGAGCTGACAATCAGGGCCGGGAGACAACGCTGCCGTGCACAATACCCCCCCAATTAGCCATTCATTTCTTCTGCCTCTGAAATGGGGAGCACAGCCCTTGTGCTGGGAGATAAAACAAGAACGGCTTCAATAGCGCTGATTTAAATTGGGTCAGGCTGGCTTTTGTGTGGCAGGGACCACACAATAGCTGTCACACGACGGCGGAGGGGAGCAGCATAAAGGAAAAGAGGCCAAGCAAGTGGCACAGATGCTGGGAGTGGGTGGGTGCTGGGACACGGGGGTGCGTGGGGATAGTGGAGGGGCAGACACTCAACCAGCACGTGATGCTGAGGCATAAAAGGGGCGGCGTGGTCAGCAGGGGACGGAGAGGTCACACACTGCCTGCGCAGGAAGCTCTGCCACACTGCAGCCGTGTGCCCTGCTCTTTAACCGCAACTGGTTATGAGACAAAGGGGTGACAAGTTTTGGACCTCTCAGGACAAGAAGGATATTGAGGGGCTGGAGCGTGTCCAGGGAAAGAAACAGAGCTGGGGAAGGGTCTGGAGCACCAGGAGTGGCTGAGGAAGCTGGGGGGCTCTGCCTGGAGAAAAGGAGGCTCAGGGGGACCTTCCCCAATTTTTAGGGTGTCCTGTGCAGGGCCTGGAGTTGGACTGATGATCCTTGTGGGGTCCTTCCAACTCAGGGTATTCCATGATTCTGTGTCCTGAGTTGCAATCCCCAATTTCTTTCCTCTCATAAGTTCCCCAAAAGTCCATGCACCAGCCTGGTGTGCTGTGAAATCCTGCACTGGCTTCTTTAGGGATGGGTGTGCTCGGGGAAATAGCAACTCTTTCAAAATGATCTCCTAACTCAGGCTCTCAAAGCCATCCGAGTGTCTGCCTTCAGAGAGAGGTCCTGGGGAGAGTTTTCCAGGAGGATGTGAGCACTGGAGCTTCATCCCAGTTCTCCCCCCAGTTTCATTAATATCCTTATTGCTGTTTTCACAGTGGCAATGCAGATGTTCATGTTTATCTGACCACGGGAGGACACGAGAGCAGCGTGCTCAGAGCTATCAGCGAGAGCCTGATCTTTCCAGCAAGCTGTTGTCATGGTCCAGATGAATTTATCCAGGTAAATCCATATGCAAAGGAAGGGCAGGTAAGTTTAAAAATAAAAGTCCACCCTTTCAAGTCTCCCAGGAATAAATCTCTCACACTGCGTGCTCCAGATTGGGCTTTTACAGGTACCACTATGCTACAGTTGGGCCAAAAACCAGTGGGGGAAAACGTGGGTGTGGAAAAGTGGAAAGACATAATCAGCCACTTAATTCAGCCTTTCTGGAAGGACAGCTTGGTATTCTTTTGCAGTCGCAAGAAAAAGCTGTAAACAAAAACAATCCTTAAGAAAAATGTTTATTGTATTACAAAGTCATAATTTGCATGCTAAAATTGCAAGTGTTATCATTTCTACTACTGGTAGTAAAAAAGTAGGTGAGCCAAAGCACTGAGTGTGCCAGCCAGTGCCAAAAGAAGAAAACTGGGTTAAGCTGCAGTATCAGTTGTTCCTATTCCCCTTCATTTGTTTGTTCACACATGAATAATTTTTTTTTTCAAAACCCAAGACAGCTGAGAGCCACTCTGGGCCATCAGCTACAATGGCCTACATAATTCCCAGGCTGATTTAAACACACTGCTTCCCATGGGCACGCGCAGGCAGCGGAATACTCGGTGGCCACCAGCTGATATTGGAAAGACAGGCATAAGTTGTCCTTTTTTAACAGTCAGTGTAATTAAGCACTGAAATAGTGCCTGTTGTAGGGAGGTGGCCCCGAAGGCACGGAGCCAAAACGAGACATGTTGTTAAAAGGTATGTTCCCTCCAGCAGATGGCCAGAGCTCTGGCGCATGAAGCACCCAGTGAAATTATCCGCCCAGCTCCTGTAGGAAGCCCGTCTGGAGCAACCGTAATAGCCCTAATTTCTCTCGGAATACAAATATACGGTTGCTAGCTTTCACTGCTTTACAGCTATACTATTTGGGGTATTTTTAGCCGTTCAGTTGTGAGAACACAGAGAAAACAGCAACAGCCCACTTCGGTTTTCATTTTGATTTACTTTCTAAAGCCCACACTGCAGTGGAGACTGGAGGTGCCCAGGTACCAAAAGCAGTTTTACTGTGGTAGCACAGAAACGTGTGTTGTCTGTCAGGGGAGGTTTCGTGGAATATTTGGAAAAGGTTCTGCCTGCAGAGGGTGCTGGGCACTGCCCAGGCTCCCCAGGGAAGAGGCAGGAGTCCAACTCTCGTTGGCAGCTGAGGGGTGTGATCATTGTGGGTGCCAAACAAGAAGACATAAAAGTTGTATCTGATCACGTTATTAGTGCACACACCCATACGTAAATAAATCAGAATGATACGATTGTGTGTATATAGGTAGAGATTGTTATTCTCCAGCAAATGGCATCATCTGGGGTGCTCTTGAGCTGTGACTCTGTAAATGCTCATTGGAGTCCTTCAGCTCTCCAACAACCCAAAATCCACTGCAGAAAACAATATGTTCTGCAGGAGATTGGTTCATTCCCTGAATATTTATTTGCTGGTTTGGGCTGGGGTATTTTTCTATTATTATTATTACTATTATTTGTTTTGTTTATTTCTTCTCCTTTTATCAGCTCCAGCTGAGACAGGAGAGGGTGGGAGGAGGGTTTTGTTCCTCTGGAGATAACAGGAGGCTGTGCCTGTGCAGCCATGGTGACAAGATCCAGGGCGCTTTCTGGCTTCCAAGCAATTTGCTCCCCACCCCTGGCTCCCAAGTAAAAGTGGGGCAGAGAAAGAGAGGAGCTTTTGTTCCTCAAGTGCTTCAGCTGTTACTTCTAATTAAGCGAAGAGCTCCAGTGCCTTCCCACTCCCCAGCCTAAGGAGGATGGAGTTGGGGCAAAGGGAGAGCCAAGAGGCTGTGGCAGCTCTGCTCTCACCAGCTGCAGCCTGGCTGGGTGACCTGTGCCATCCCAGTGCCGCAGCTTCCCTGGCTGCAGGGGGCAAGAAATGAGAGAGCCCGAGCCCAGCACGAGGCCAGAAGGAAACGACCACCCCGCTGTTCAAGGTGTTATTATTGGTTTAATGCAATATGTTCCCAGCTTCCCAGGCACGCTGACTATCAGCAAATTGCTCTTTCCTTCTCCAGCTTTCCTGGGATGCCATCCCCTTCTCTCTGAGGTGCCAGCCGCTGCCCTGAGGTCTAACAGCATTTCTCCAACCTGCCCAGTTGCCTCTTTTTAACCCCTGCTGGCCTCACTGGGATGTGCTGCAGGAGCTGGGTGTCAGCAGCCAGGGCTGGGCAGGTGGCCTTGGCACGGCCAGGTGGGGTTTGTGGCACAAGGAGAGAGGGGTGGGCAGAGGGCAGAGCTGTGACAGCTGTGAACCACTCAGCCCCTGCCCAGCTCTGCAACAGGGAACACAGATTGTTCCAAAGCACTGCCCGCACATGAGAAGGACTGCCAAGAGGAAAAGAGGGTGGAGATGTGGAGAGAGAGAGACAAAAACGTGAAGGTAGGGAACAGGAACGCTCAGGAACCCAACAGCCCACGACTCAAGGTCCAAGCCCTGGCTCAGCTCTGGAAGTTGCCCACCAAGGACTGAAGGAGCACCCCAGGTCACGGCTGCTCCCCTGGGCCTCTGCGCCCACTGAACTCCACTGGATCTCTTCAGCCCGGGATCTCACAGGGAGAAGTTTAGGGCTTCACTCGGAAACAGATGGTCTCCCTCTTGGGCCCCATCTGCCAGGCAACGCTGGAGCGGTTGGTCTCTGCAGTGCTGAGCAGAATCTTGTTTACTTTCTCCTCCCATCCCCAAGGTGATCGCAGGGCAACCCAGGCCTGCAGTAACAGCCCAGATTTCCAGGAACTCCGAGGTGCAGGAGTGTAACCCAAGAGCAGGAGAGGGCACGTGGCATCGGCCAGCCCTGCTCTCTGTCCCTGTTCAGCCTGGGAAGAGAGCTGTGGTTGCAGGTGGTCAGAATGTTTGGGGAGCCCTTTGTTTGGAGGAAAGCACATAGGAGAAAGGAGAAATCCAGAGGGAAGTTTCTCCAGGGCCAGCCTGCAAGAGAGGTGCCAGGAGCAATTGGTGTGTGAGCCTTATCCACGATGAATCGATCAGTGCCCAGACTGATGAGACAAACGTGGTGTGTTTGGTGGAGCTGCTGGGCACTGACCTTCCCTGGAACCAAGTCCAGTCAAGTCTTTGGATGTCTGGGCCATCTGGAAACCCTGGCGAACTCATCAGCCTCAGTGCTTCTGGCCAGGCAGAGGGCTGCTGGCTGCTCTGGGAAAGTGCAGCCGCAATGCTTGGAAATCTCTCGTCAGCAGAAAGCCAGTGCCTGACCTGGCCCGTGTGCCAGCCCCGTCCCCCTCAGCTTCCCCAGACGAGGCTGGCCGGGGCAGGAGAGGCTGGAGAGAAGGACCAGCACCTGGCAGCTGCCCCCTTTTCCCTGCTCAGGGCACAGAGTCTCCATCCACCAGGGATGCAGAGAAGTGTCTCCTGACAGCATTAAGCACACACAGAAATAGCAGGAGAGACCAGCTCTCCTGGAGCAGCACCAGCCAGCATTGCTGCAGCACGGCCGATGAAAGAACTCTACTTCTTCCTGGGCTCTGCTGCTGGAACTCTGTATCCAGGACTGGAGGATATCACCCCTCCGTGCACCAGCCCGTGTTTTCCAGACACCTTGGCCACAGCAGCCAGAGCAGCGAGGTCCTGCTCCCCCAGGTTGCCAGGTTAGGCAGTCAGTGCTCTAATGGTGCTCGCTGAGCAGAGGGCACGGAGCGCCACTTTATCGCTCCCCCGAGGGTTCCTGTCCGCAGAGGCTCGGGCCGGGACGCCGCCGGAGGCAGCTCGCAGTAATCAGCCCCGAGGCAGGAAGTGGAAACTTTCTGCTTGCAGCCACTTAGTTTCATTAGAGGCATCACAAGAGAAAACGGGGCCTCAGGTGGGTCAGGGAGACGCAGGAGAGGGGAGAGGGGTTTGCTGCCTGTTCTTCGTGACACTTGGCATGGCAGCTTCAGCTGGAGAGGAGAGGAAAGAAGGGCAGAGACAGCCTGGAGCTGGGTCTGTCACCCACGCTGGTCAGAGCTCTGGAGATGGTGCTGCTGGGTGGAGTGTTGCAGGATGTATTATCCCTGGCACTGCAAAGAATCCTTCCCCATGTCTAGCCTAAACCTTCCTTGTTCAACACAAACATGAGACTGTTCAGAGGTGGAATATTAAGAGCTGGAGTCACTGCCTAATCACGTATTGATTTCAGTGGAGCTGAGCTCAATGAGAGGAGTCTGCCCAGCCTTGCTCCATCCCCCTCGTGCCCCAGGAGAATGTTTTGTGTGAGACTAAATGCCTCTGTAAGTGCCTCTCAGCTCCCTGCTCATTGAGAGCTGTTCTGCACAGACACATTGGAGCGGGCAGGGTGCAGGATCTGGCCTGGAATCACATTTCCTTTTGGCAAGAGGGATTTTATCTACCTCAGTCTCCCTGGGCAGTGTGCATGGTGGGGCTGTCAGCTCTCCTGAGCAGGACTAAGAGCCCAGCCAGGCAGGAATTCTGCTACCAGCAGAATCCCTCTAGCTCTTGCCACCCATTTCATTCATGTCCTCACCCCAGAGCAGAAATAAACTCTACTGCTCACCTCTAAGCCTGATTTCCCCGCTTACATTTTTCACTAAGCCAGCTCAAATAAAGCAACACATAAAGGAATTGGACTTGTGATCCATGTGTGTCCCTTCCAGCTCAGGATATTCTGCATTCTGTGCACCCTGATGACATTGGGAGAGCTTTGGGAGAGGAACAGAGCTGGCAGGACAAATAAGACAAGAAGAGGTGACCAGAAGAACAGATCTCAGATTCCTGAGGTCTCATTCATGAAAAAGTATTGCCTTGTGTTCCTGGTCTGTGGACACAGATGTTCTATTATTCCCACGTGGATGAGCAGTTGTTTTCATGTGAGCTCCTGTCCATCTCCCAGTTAAAGGGTTCGTTTGTTGGCCTTGGAGATTTCAGCAGCAATAATCCTGTTTGGAGACACCCACGCAGCTCTGCAGCGAGCTCTGCCCTGGGATGGAGAGGCGCTGGGTCAGGGAATGCAGCAGCCAGGAGATGGAGCAGCTTGTCTCCTCAGCATGGACCAGGCAGCAGGCTCGGCAGAGAAAGCCCCGGCCCTTACAGGGCTCTTGTCCCTGATGGAACAGATGTGGCAGCTGCTTTGTGCCACGGCCGCTGCGTATTTGCGGGGCGGCCAAAGGACTCCCCGGGCTGTGCCTCGGGCTGGCACATGGGGCCGTTCATTTTCCTCAAGGGCTCTCGAGGAGGAGCTCATTGTACCTGCTCGGAATTAATTCTGCCAGTCCCCAGCCCGCTCATGGACTCCCCATGCTGGAGTTCAAGACATGCCTTTCATTTTTTCCTTCTGTTTGGGATAATTGATATCCTGGGATGGAGCTGCATCAACAGCCAGGACCTCAGCCTAGTGAAGGCCACACGGACCTGACTTGGAGCCTCCAGGAACTGGATTCTCGAAGCCTCCCTGCGGCAGCTGCTGGCTGACAGCTTTGTCCCGTTCCCCGGCGCACAGCCCTTGTTCCCCCAGGCCCAAGGATCCATCTTTGTGCCCCATCAGCTGGAAGTGCTGTTCTGTTTGGGGCTGCCTCAGAACTGCTGGCACAACAGAGCTGTTTTGGTTCTGGCTGAGCACTCGGCATCTGAGCTCTCGTGTGGTTGGAGCCCATTTTTTTGCAAGAATGAAAACAGTGGATTAATGAGCTGCTTGTGGCTAATGTGCAGGGTTTCTCAGAACTGGTGCTATTAGAGCCCAGCGTCATGTAGGAGGTAAATGGCAGCACATGGTGAATAAAGCAGTGATATAATAGGTTTAAGTAGTCCATTTCCCTTTGGAGTGTTGCTGATAACAGGCCCAAATGCATACAAGACCATTCCCTTAATGAATAAGACTGCCTCTCTAGCAGAGCATGCGCTGCAGCGCCTCACAAGGGGTTTATTTTTCATCATTTTCATCCAAAACAAGGCTTGGGTGTTTGAGTTGGAGTGGGGTGCAGGGAGGGCTATAGCCACGGTCTGACTGAGCCACAGGAGACACGTCCTTGTCCCGGTGTGGTGGCCCTGGATGTGACCAGAGGAAGATACTCAGGACAGGTCACAAAGGCATATAGAGAATAAGGCTGCTCCCACCTGTGGTTTTGTAGCTTCCAGCAATCTGTGGGGTCTGCTTGGATGTTGCATCCGAACTATTAAGTTTAATCGTCACTGATAGACCAAACCTCTATAATCTTGTCTAAAACCTTTTGAACCTATTTATATTTTCAGGCCACAAGATATCCTGTGGCAAACAAGCTCTGAAATTTAATTATGTGCTGTGTGAAAAAGCAATTCTTTTTGTTTGTTTTAAACTGGCCTGGTAATTTCACTGGGGCACTGACTCCTCGTGTTGTGAGAAACAGCATCTAAAATACCGGAGGGAAGTAGAATCCCAGATTTTATTGGAAGGGCATGTGATTACGACTTCTAAGTGTTAAAAGCACTTCTGAAAATGGAGCATACTACTACTTTTAAGGCTTATGGAAATATTGCCTCCAGTGCTCTTGTTTTCTTCTCAGCTTGTTTTTATTAATTTTATTTTTTCCCTTAACCTCTCCTTACAAGCTGCTGGAGTCCCTGACAGATCCCGTGCTCAAGCTCCTTGTTTACTCTGTTTGCATGGGCTTTATTTTTTACAATATTCTCCTTTTAAGTGCTGCAGCAGCTGAGAGTCTCTTGTGGGAGCCGTGAGCGCAGTTCCCACCAAGGACAGGCACAAACCTCGGGGTGACCTCTTCCTCCTCATTATGTGTGTGATGGTCTCAATGTCACCAGTTCAAGCGCAGGCACACGGGGTTCGATACAGCGCCGAGGTGAAGGCAGGAGAGGCTCCCCCAGCGCCCGGGGCGGGCGGGACTCTGCTGCTCCTTGACTGCGCCTTTGGCAGACACCTCATTAGGGGTGGGTTATTCCACACAAACATCCCCTTGTGCTTTCGCAGGCGTAATCTGAGCGTGGAGAGAGTCAGCCCCACACGAGCGCGTCTGAGTCTGTCCAGACCTTGGCTCTAACGAGCTGCTCTTCGTTCGTAGCTTCTCTCTTCCTGGAGTTGTGCTTTCCTGGTGCAGCCTTAACTTACGCTGTCTCACTGGCAGTTTTGATCGTGCCTCCAGCTCCTAGAATGAAAATTAACATTATCCAAACCAAAACCAGGACACTCCTCTTGCTTAATGCTTTGAGCTTAGTCCAAATAACATTTCTCCTCAGTCGGATACACCTCCTGCGTGAAACGTTCCAATGTAAAACTCAGTTAACAGGGAGAGGAACCAGACTCTGAATCATTCCCTTCCCATCATGGAAATGGTTCAGTGGAAGGTGTCCCTGCCCGTGGCAGGGGATGGAACTGGGTGATCTTAAAGGTCCCTTCCAACCCAAACCTTTCTGTGATTCTGTCCTGCTGTGCTCAGAGCTGTGGTTCTGAGTGCTCCCTGCACTGCAGAGAGCTTTGCAGAGACTGCCTGTGCCTCAGTTTCCCTTTTCACTGGAAGTTTTATAGCTCGATTAGGCAGTACTGGGTTAACAGCTGGACTCAGGGACACGAGAGGTGTTTTCCAACTTAAACTTGCCCGTGATTCTACAGTCTGTGTGCACAAGGGCTGTGCAGCGCTCGGAGCGAGGTGCCTGCAGGTAGCGCCGAGCGTGCGCGCGGGAGGGACTGTGCAGGAGGTGTGAGGAGCCGCCGTGTGCGTGGAGGCTGCCACGCCTGTGTGTGGGCAGAACTCCAGCTGCATGTGCCGGGAGAGGCTTTGGGGGAGGGAGAGGAGATTGGTCTACGTGGGAGCTCTGTGCCAGCCTGCAAAGGACCCAGGTAGGCTGAATCTGCGCGTGCAGCAGTGGAAGCTTCCACCGAGGCCTCTGTGATTGTAACAGACTTTTTAAACACCTCAGGAAAGAGATCTCAAACGTGTGCTCGAGCACCTCTGTGGAGAGCTCCCAGGGAGCGTCTCTGCTCTGCTGTGGAGCTGCTGTTCAGTTTGTGCTGTGTTCTGGGGCGTGTGTGGGATGCGTGGGCTGGGCTGGACGTGCAGCGGCGGCCGGGAGGGCTGAGCCAAAGGCAGCTCACGGCTCGGGGAGCCGAGCACGCACCGCCCGAGCCACTCCGCCAGGGACATCACCGAATTCCGCACCACTGCCTTCTATTTTGGGCGTTTCTCCGCACACCTTTGCTCCCGTCTTCCTCCCTCCTGGCGCCAGGCCCTTGGGACCAAACCATGGCTCTCCCGCCCTTGTTGAGGAGCATCGCAGGAGAGGGAGCGGTTCCCTTGGAAACCTCTGGATGCCCAGCAACAAGTCGCTGACAGCTGCCATGTGACCAGGTGCATTAATCAGAAATGTTGTATGAATCAGGTCAGATGGGGCCAAAGTCCAGCGCGCTCCCCCTCCGCTCCGTTGCTAATTACTGAGCCGCGAGGGCTGCTCCGAGCATGGGGTGGAAAACAACTCAAAATAATTAAATCAAACAGTGACCTTTCTTGTCGTGGATTCTAAGTTCATCCCAGACTTTCTCCAGGAAAGAAAAACCTGTCCGATCCCTTCTTCCACTGAAACAAATCCTGAATGCAAATGAATGAGGAAGAGGAGTCTCCTGAGGTGGAAAAAACAGCGGGAATGGATGTGCTGTGGACACAGAGAGTTTCCAGCTCTCTACTCACAATAAGCCAAACATTTCAAATGAATCTTTTAAATAAGTAGATCAGACTTGAGACACTTTGGGCTGGACAGGCACAGCTGGTGTTCACCACATGGATCCCTCTGAAAATCAAGATTCTGAAGCCTCAAGTGAATCTGCTGGCCAGGATCACCAGTTAGATGGCAGTGAAAGGACTTGAGTGCAAAGTCCTGCCCAAGAGCTCTAAAAGAAGAGGCTGCAGCTCTCAGGGAAACGGGCAGTGCCTGTACACGTCTCACCCCTTGTGAACTGCTGCAGAATGGCTGTAGATACAGAGAGCTGGAGCTCCTCTGCTCTGGAACTGGACTGGGAGGATTGGGGCAGTTCCCTTGCTCTGGGTTTCCTTTCTAGCAGGGACTAGTCCAGGTCTCTCCTGGGCTGGTGTAAGCCAGGCACAGGGTTTGGCCCATGATCCGTGGGGGAAACAAACAAACAAACAGAGTTGGAAATGGAGCACCTGGCTATATTGTGATTGTGCTGTGATTTGAATAGCATCCGGTGCCGTTCGAAAATGGGCTCCTTCACGTCATCTGCTCTTACTTACAGGGCTTAAGAGCCCCATATTTACCCACAGGGATCCATTCATAGCAGAAATCCCCCAAATCAGACCTGAACGTGGGTCTCAAATATTACCCAGAGATCTCAAGTATTACCCAGACCAAGCCTTCAACTCTGGACCATTCTGATTGCTCTGATTCATGCTGTAAACAATTGTTATTTTTCCTTTGGTATCATGTGGTTACACATCCCATGCTCAGGATATACCAGAACACAAAGCTTTACCCGCCAGTCTGACCATCTAGGGTAACTTAGGGCAGTCTGGAAAAATTGGTGTCTGCAACCTGTGTGTTTTCTGTCTTAGAGGTGCAACTCAAACCCATCCCTGCTGACACCCGCAGTCAAACCCAGGAACATGAGTGTTTCTGGAGGTGAGAGTTAGGAATTAAATTTGTTCTCAGAGGTGAATGCTGTGCTCCTTGGCACACGTGAGGGAATAACTGTCTGACTTCCTTGCTCTGGAAACAGGAGAGGTGCAAACGGATTCCAGTTACTCACACCTGGGCTGTCTTTCAGCTTGGTGTCTCTGGGAAGAAATGTAGGGATGGGGTTTGTGCAAGCCCCAAAAACAGGATGATAAGGGCTTAGAATTTAGGGTGAGGCTTGGCTTGTCCGTTGGAGTGGGAAAGCAGAGGGTACGAGCCCCCTAGGTGGAGAGGACAGCCTGGTGGCCTTTGCCCCTGGGAAATCCCGAGCGAGTGACCCCACAGAGCAAAGCTGGAAGCGCGGGGCGATCCAGGCGGGCTCTCCCGCGGGCCGTCCCCGCT
>VYZT01019909.1:0-14144 GCA_013400735.1 Pomatostomus ruficeps | reverse complement strand
CGGGCGGGGACCCGGCGGGTGCGGGGAGCGCTCGGGGAAGCGGCCGCTCGCCCCCGGCCCTGGGGGCAGCCGCGGCGGAGGGGCCGGGGCGATCCCGGGGAGATCCCGAGCGGATCCCGGCCGCGGGGCCGCGGATCAGCACCACGGACAGCGCCCGGCGGCGCCTCCCGGGCGGGGCTGGACCGGGCACCGGGAACCGGCACCGGGAACCGGCGGGAGCGGGCAGGACTCTGCCGGGACATCACCGCCCACCCAGAGGCACCGAGGCGGCGCTGGACTGTTCGCCGGGGCCAGGGTGAGTCCAGCCCGGAGGGGACACGGGAGGCAGGAGAGCGGCAAGGGGAGCGGCACAGCGCGGTCACCTGCCCGCAGGTACCGGGGCTGGACAGGGCTGCCCGGCTCGTGTCCCGATCCTGGGACACACAAGGGCCGGGAGCCGTCCCGCTGCCCCCAGCACGGCACCCGGGCGGTACCTGGGGTCAGGCTGAGAGCCAAGGGCTGGATGGGGTGGGAAGGGACACTGGGATGGATGCGTTTCCCAAACATCCCCGCCAGCCCCAGGTAAGACAAGCACACAGCGTCGGGTAGGGCAGGGAATAAAAACATTTGGGAAGCAAGGAATGATTACATGAATCCAAACGCAACCTGCACTTTCCATCTACTCCACGTCAAAGCTTTGTGCTGGAACCCAACACTCTTGTTTTGCAAATGTGTCTGACTGGTACTTCATGTGTAAAGTTGCTCTTAAAATTCCCTAGTTTGCAGGAGAAACAGGACATTTCACCAAGATGGAGAAATGTTGGGACATGATCCTGCGTGAACAGTTATTTGAAATTATTTTTCCTCCATAGCTGATTCTGTCTGACTACTCAAAATCTGCCTTGCAGTAGTGGCACACTTTGGGTCATTGACAGATTGTGTTATATTGAAGTGCTCAATGGCTAAATCAAAGTGGATTTTCTCCCAAAATGTTCCCCTCCAGAAAAAAAAAAAAAAAATCGAGTGCGATAATATTAAACAAAGTGGTTAGTTTTTGGTTCTAATTTTGACAAAATCAAAACAACAAAGTATTTATCTCTGGCTCAAGCTGAAATAAAACATTTTTTCCCATTTAGATTATTAAACCAAGGATCTAATGTAGAAAATAAAAAAGATAAAATGTTAAAGTGTTTGAACACTTTGGAAATCAAGCATTTCACAGAGCTATTGCCAGCTGAAGTGATTTGCTGCATTTGTTTTATCTCCATTTTTGGAAGCTCAGATACTCCCTGAGTGAATTCCTGTTCATTGGAAATTCTCCCCCAGATCTGGTAAATGTGAGTTTAAACACCTTGCTGAACAGAGGCTCAGGAAGGTGATTTAATCCAGGCTCAGCCTGGCCACGTCTCCTGTCCTTGCACTCGTATTTTTCCTGAGTAATGTTGGTCTCTGAGAGGAAGAGGAAACAAGCTGTTCTCCATTTTAAGGAAACTCCTATTTGTTATTTCAGAATTAAATATTTCGGGGAAAAAGAAGAAAAACACTTGGAAAGAAAGTTATTTCCTTTCAGGCCTTGAGTATCCACGCAGCCTTTAGACACCTTTTATAGACATTGACCAAGGTGAGGGTGGAAATGTTTCCCTGTGGAACGGGAGTGGAGAGAGACCTTTGTTATCTCTGTAAACCTTGTAACATCTCCCGGCAGTTCTGTGTGCACACGGTGGCTCTGCTCTGTCCTGGACACAACAGCTGCCGAGGTTCAGCCTGGGCAGTGCCTTGTCTCTGCCAACACCAATATCAGGCTTTTCCTTTTGAAGTTCAGCTGTAAAAGAAGGGGAAAAAAACCCCATATTCTTCACCTCCTGCCCCAAAAAACCATGCAGAAGAAGCCAGATAATTATATTGCACCAAATACCTATTCCTGCTTTTATGGGTTTATCTCCGCATTCTGGGAAATTGCCTAATCAGATTTCATATTTAATATAAAAAATAGTAGGACAGATGATATCATATCCTCAAAGCTAACTAAATTTTGGATTGTGCAGTCTTGCTTAATCAAAGTTTCATTTCCATTTGTTCAGGGCATATTTTGTCACTTTTTTTTTTTACTGGCAATTTTCTGTAGACCTCATAGATGGATCCAACCCTGTCCCTGACAGAGGTCTCTGAAGAACAGGGGACTCAGGGTAAGGTCTGAACTTAATTCAATTTAATTCCTGACTCTTTAAGTAGTCTTCAAAATGAGCAAACTGGAAATCAGTCTGGCAGGAGGGTCCCACTTCACCTGCTGGAAGGAAATATTTGAAGTTTTGCTAGAAATAAACACCACACAGACACACAGATCTTTTAAATTTAAAATTCAATAGAAATAAATCCTGCTAAAGGCAGGATCCTCCTTGCCCTCTCCCCTCCCACCACAGGCAACGTTCCAGGCTCCTGGCTCTGTGTGCCTTGCACAAATATTTGTCTGTGCGTCGCCGCCACTCCACTGCAACCGTGGCATCTGGTAGTGACTGGGAGGTGCTTGGGAATCTCGGCAGGAAAAAGAGAGCGGATTTCAGACGCAAGATCTGCGACAGCTTCTGAGCCTGGACAAACAGTGTGAGGTTGTTGTGCCTTTTGCAGGGATTTGTTGTGGCCCAGACACCGGGGTTCACCCCCAGGCTCCCTCTAGCCCAGCTGTCACCGTGTGCCAAGCCCAGCCCTGCTCCGGGGCACAGCGGGTCCTGCTCGGGGTACACAGGGCCCACACCCACCCCGGTCCCGCAGGATTCAGGCCAGAGTTCAGGGCCAGAGGGAGATCTCGGGGAAGTCTGAACAAAGGATTTGGGTTTTTTGCTCACCCAAATCACAGAATCACAGAATGGTTTGGGTTGGAAGGGACGTTAGAGCTCTGTAGGACACAGAAAATGTGCTCCATGTGTGTTCAGCATTTAATGATTCCGACTTTGGGGCTCCGGCTCAGGGGTTTGGGAAGTGCAAAGAAAAGATCTTTCATGGCACAGTCTGTGGCTCTGCAGGTGAACACCGACCTGCAGGGAGCCAGCAAACCTGCGTGTCCTCGAGGGGAGAACTCTGCCCTTTGATTTATTTTAATTTGGAGACTCAGAATTTTTCATAAACCTACAGTAACTTACACAATATCAGGCCCACTTCAGGAGAATACAAATGCACAAACTTCAGCACTGAACTCCCTCAGGAATCAAACTAAAGTCAAGCACTTGGCTGCACTGAGGATTAAGGGATGTTTCCATAATGTTATGCAAAGATCTCCTCTTTATCCTGTGTTACTTAAGGCTCTGCATTCTTCCCGAGTCATATTCAGAAACACAACTCCCTCCCCTGTGATTTTCCACAGCATTTTAGTGTTTTCAGGTGCCCAGCAGGACATATTCCAATTAATCCTGATTTTCAGGGACTTCTAAGCACCTGCCTCTTGTAATCAGTCCTTTTCAGAGTGTCTCAAACACACATAGAAGGCATCCAAAATTGCTGACTTCTTTTGAAAATCCAGAGCCACGATGAACAGTCCACCTACAAGATTCCAGCCCAGGTGAAAATTGCGTGGATTCAAGGCCCAAAAGCAGAGGCAATAGTCAGTACCTGCTCCCGTAGGATGACAACGCACCCTGCCATTAGAGCAAAGTTTCTCTTAGAAAGGAGAAAATTGCAGCATTCCTGGTGAGAACAAGTGCAAATCTTTTCAGTTCGGCTCACAAAATTATCGAAGTTGTGGTCTGTAATTCTGGCTAATCAAATATTCCGTTGCTCCGTGCCGCCAGTCGAATGTTTGTGGAGAAATCAATGCCAGGAAGAGATGGAAAACATTCCTCAGGTCCTCCCCTCAGGCAAGGAGTCCCCATCTGCAGGGCAAAGGCTCCGGACAAGGGCAGTGCTTGGCAGGCTCGGATGGATCAGCAGCAGTGGGAACTCCTCAGGAGCGAGGAGAGCAAAGGCCAGGTCAGACAAACCCTTCTCCCACCTGGGAAAGCGCCTCGTAGCTCAGAGTGTTTGAAGAGTTTTCAGTGGCTCCAATGGGTTGTTTAGGTCTGCTCAGAGATCATCTGTACCCTGAAAGCAGAGGGGACAGAGGGGACAGGAGGACGGCTCCCCTGATCCCCTGGCCAGGTGCACGGCTGGATTCCGATCCCACCAGGATCAGGGGGCAGGAGCAGAGCTGTGCCCTCGCCCCTCAGGTCCCTTGTCCATGAAGACAAACCTCGTGATCCCCATTTCCAGGGTACCAGAAAACCAAATTCAGTGGTATCTGTACAGCTCTGGTGATCCGAGAGCAAATGGAACCAGAGAAGAGAGAAAGGTGATTATCCTGTCAGGTTTGGCCTGGGAGGAAGATTATCCATCTATCTTGCCAGACCTATTTATCGTCTGATTTTCTCCTGGCTTAGCTTTTATCACCTTTCTAATCCTCCCCATCTAATTCAGACAACATTTTATCTCAGCCGTTCTCACTCTGTGCTGACGGAGGTGCGCTTGGAGCTCTGGGCAGGTTTTACGTGACCTCACGAGGGGCTGCACGGGTGGGTGGAACATTAATTGCCACCTAATGAGTTCACAACTTTCAAAAATAAATGAGCTGATATATTTTTCTAGAAGGGAGGTGTTAGGTCCTTCTGCTGGTCTGTCGGTGAGGGAATGGGTTTGGAAGAACTCCTCTGCCAGGATTTTTAAAGCCTGGACTCGTTCTGCGCCACAGACACTGATCTAAATGTGTGTGTGTGTATCTGCTGTACAGTGTGTATTCCAGTGGACGTGATCCATGAAATAGGTTTCTGGGATGGGAAGTACTGGGACGCATCATTTGAATCAAGCAGGACTCAAAGATAAATTTGACGCAGATGATGTTTTTTGAGTATTGCTCATGATTTGAACTCACTCAGAGAAAACAGTGAAATTCCAGGGCTTCCAGTCCCTTACAGGTTCAAGAACCAAATCCCAGGGAGCTGGAGGTTTCTCTGGACACCACAGCCCTTTGCTTTTTCCCTTTTTGTCCCGAACCAGCGGGCGCTTTCCCCACCTTGTTGCTGGTGAATGCATTAGGGGCTAAACTTTCTCATCTCGGCAGCAGCTCCCAGAATAGCTGCAAGCTGAGCACTCGCTTAGGGACGGCCAGGAGGCTGGGAGAGATGATTACCTTCAGGCAGTCTCCGTGGAGCATCCCAGGGTTCCTACAGGCACAGGCTAATGCGGGATTTAGGATGCTGAACAGACTCCCATTACAGGGCCCGCCATCTCCACACTTCCACACGGAGAGAGCTCCTTGTTAACATGCACACCAGTGGCTCTGGAACACAGCAGCTCAGCCGGGGCTCATTAAGGGCAAAATCATTCCAAGGGACATTGTTTCAGAAAGGAAAGAATTTAATTTCTCCCAAGGCTGGGGTTGAGTTGCCAAGAGCCTGGGGATTTTGCTCAGGGTTGTGTGGGGAGCTGTCCTGGAGCCTGGAGCTCGGCTGTGCCGGAGGCTGTGGCGGGGTCACCTCGAGGGGTACCCGCAGATCCGCCCCAGGGGGACCCTGGCTCACAGTAAAATAAATCTTTGTTAAAGAGGGGACTTGAAAGCCTCTGTGTCCCACGGGAATGAGCAGCTGAGGTGGGAATGGCTCAGGTAGGAGCCCCGGGCTGCGTGCTGCCCATGGAGGCTCCGTCCGTGTGCCGGGTTCTGCTCTGTCCCCTTGGCGCACACCTGCAAAGCTTCTGAGACCAGGAGGGGCGGCTGTGGTGAGGAAAACTCAGTCCATTTTTATCAGCAGGTATTAACACCCCTAGGAATTATCATTAATAGATACAAATAACTCACTGCACGGCTGAAGTGTCGACTTCCTCCTGATGTTTACCATGGAACAACGCACTGGAACACACAAGACATCCAATGCTTTAGAAATATACTGCAAATAAACATCTGATTATCAGGACTAAGAGGGGAAGGACTAAAAAGCAACAAGGATGAAGCCATTTGTCACCTCAGTTTGATTTCCTGTAGAGTCCTGCATGAAGTGTGCTGGTAGCTCTCCTCTCCCATGTGTGCCACCGCTCCTCGGGAATAACTCTGATGCCTGTTCATTCAAAGCTCCGCTCTATTTTAAAAATCTACTCTCTCTGAAAGGGCTGTCTTTAAAAAACCGAAAAATTGTACAGGAAAAAGGACAAAATTGCTCCTCAACAAAGGGGCCTATCACCAGCCTGTCAATAATGTGCCAAAGGCCAGAACCTGCCTTTCAAAGAGGCTCCGGAGCCTCGACGTGTACTTTGAGAGCAATTAAGGGATGTAAGCAACATGATGATTATCTCATGGGTGACATTTTCATCGGCTCTTTGGGAAAAAGGAGAGATGGGCCTGAGATGGCTGTGATCAATGTTCATCCCGGTCCTGCAGAAATGGCAGGAAAACATGCGGTAGATGGGCCTGGAAATCAAAATGCGCACGGAAAGGAAGGGTGGGAGGAAGAGGTGATGAAGGCAGAAGGATTTTAAATCTCGGAAGCTGCAAGAATGAGTTACATGAGAAGGAGAGAACCTGAGAAATGAGAGTGGGAACGTCGGGAGAGCAGGAGTAGGAGAGGAAGGGGGAGCAGGGGGAGAAGTGCAGGAGGAAGAGGGGAATGGATCCCCCGAGCGAGGAGGAAGCCCAGAGACAGAGCTGCAGGCCCGTGGTGCTTGCACAGGGAGAAATCCCTCACGGGGACATCACTGAGACCCTTCCTTTTCCCAGCCCAGGCCCTGTGCCTTCCACCTCCTCACTCACCGGGCACAGCTCCACTCTGAGCCTGAGGAAGGAGGAGCGGAACGTTCCCGGGGGCTGAGGCGATGCCTCGGGGCTGACCTGCGTTATGGCCACTGCTCTTTCTCCAGCGTGTTGCGCAGAGCCATTGAGTCTGGATCACGTAGTCCAACCATCACCCATCCTCCCTGCCTTCCTCTCTCCTGTCTTCGTGCTGCAGGTGCCGACACAAGCCCAGAGACGGGAGCGCGAGGGACACGAGGGTGCAGGACAGGAGTGCAGGTGGGAACCTCAGCCCGGCTCTCACTGCCTGGGATAACGCTTGGGATAATGCCGGGGGTGAGAGGAGCTCGGACACCGCCCCGGGAGCACGGGCTGGCTCAGCGGGGTGGGCTCAGCCCCAGCTACCCCGGGTCGTGGGGGAGCAGAGCCCACACGGACTCTGCTGCCGGCACCAGGACAGCAGCCAAACAGAAGCCCAGATGTTGCACATCCCCAGCTGTTCTGGAGCGAGGCAAAATGTTTCATGCAAAACACATCTGCAAAAGTGCAGATTTGGCTGCAGTATTTCTCCAGTTTGCTGAATTCCTTGTTTAGGAAAACAAACTTAATTGTGGCAGAACAAAGCATTGCTTAATTTGCTATAAAAATCTCCTTCCTGCCTTTCATTTTATGAAAAATTTAGAAATGTTTATGTTGAGTGAAAAAAAATGATTTTTTAAATATTTGGAAATCTCCCCTGTCCCAAAAGATCCTGTTATATTCCCAGCTCCTCTCTGCGTGTGCCAGCACAGAGGAGCACAGATCCAAATCTCCTTGTGCATCTCCACAAGTGCACACGCACATCCTGGGCAAACAATTCCAGGCAGCTCCGACCGGCACAGGCTGCTCTGCATTCTCCAGGAGTGCCTTTTGAAGAGGATCTTAATAATAAAAATAATGTTATGTTACTAGTTAAACATTGGGAATAATTCCTCCATCACAGGCAAACTGTGCTGAAGCCGGGAGTGAACCCACACGTTCCCTGGGAGGAATCCCCAGGGTCCCGGCAGGATGCATTAACAGCTCGTCTCTCCAGTGAGCCGTGATGGGAAGAGCACGGAGCAAAAAAAAGGTAAAGTGGTTAAAAACAACTTGTATTTTTAGAGCCCGGTCTCCCACAGAAATCTTCCGAGATGCTGAGCTCTCCACTTCTGATTTGCAAGAAATAATAGTTTGGAAGCCCAGCTGAGACTCCTGGGCTGTAAATTTTCTGTAATGTTTTTCTTCAGACCCATTTGCTGTCCTGCTAATTAATCCAGGTAATGGCTGGGTTGTTTTTTCCCTTCAGCAGCAGTTTTCCTTTTTGTTAACACAAGCAGAGAGAAGCAAAGAACCGATCTCTCGAAGGATCCTGGCTGGCAGCAATATCACCATCTGACTGAAGAGAACTGAGCCGCACGCATAATCCTCGGGAAAATTCATCTTCACCCTCCCGCAGACCCCGGTGAGAGCCCTTGAAGTGGTAATTAAAGTCTATTGAGTGGCAACTGCACCTGTTTAGAGAGGAGAGTGCGGGTAAGAGGTGCACAAAGGGAGATGAGCAGCGCGGAGAGAGGAAGTGCTGGAGGTGGGGAGGAAGAGAACTGGAAAGGAGGGGGGAAAAGTGTTCGTTGGTTTGTTGAAGTCGATCCAATCAGTTGTGCATTTCCATTCTGCCCTTGATTTGCTCCCTCCCCGCGCTCGCAGCCTCTGATGGCAGCTCCGGGGGGTTCCCCGCCAGCCCCAGCCTGGCCCCGCCGCTCCCGCGCTGTAAATCCGCAGTTCGGCGCGGTCCTTGAGGAGTCACAGCAGCCCCATCCCGGGGACGCTCCTTAGCAGCCCCCGGCTCCTCGGGCTGGCCCCGGGACGCGCCAGCTCTTGTCCCGGTGCCCCAGGAGGGAGCACGTCCCTGTGTGACAGCCCCAGCGCCCCGCAAACCTCGCAGCACCGCGGGAGGGAATCTCAGACGGGCCGAGCGCAGAATCCAGGCGGACACAGAGGGAGAGGGAAGGGACTGGAGAGGGGCAATGCCCGTTCCAGTAACGACGCTGGGTTTGCCACATCCATGGCTCCCAGGCGTTCTGACCCAGTGTCACCTCAGATGTCCCCAGGGTCTGTAGGCGAGGCCATACAAAATATTAATAAATTTTACTCATGGATTTTTACAAGGGACAGGGAGCCAGAGGCCAGTGCTGCAGAGTGCTCTAGGTGCAGGCTCCAGGGAAATGTTCATTCTCAGACCCATGGCTTGATCACAGAATTCCCAGCTCCTTCTGTCACCATCCCCGAGTGACCTCGGATGGCAGCAAACAGGGTCCCTATTTGCCCTGCAGATGAGGCTCTAAAGCCTTAGTCAAGACCCCTGCGAAAGCTTTTTATTGTAGGAGTAAATAATCACCCCTTACACGCTACACAGGCACTACTGACACCCTCGGCTCCCTTCATCCAACCCCAAAATCCGTTGGTTGAGGTGGCACTGGAACAGTAATGTGAGCTATGTCCCTTGTCACTGCGATTCTGTGTGCCCCAGAAACAACGGGGTGAACCAGGATTCCTGGGGTGAGAACAGGAGGGGAGAAGAGGTTCATCCCGAGAGCACTCCGAGGCTGAGCCGAGCTAACGAGTCAGGCAGAAGAATTCCACCGCTGTTGGCAAATTTTTCTCTCTCACTGGACTTGATGGCAGCCAGTCCCCTGTGAATCCCTGACCTTCACACTCCGCAGGCTGCCTGGGATGGCTGACAGAAACCACAGGAGATTTTTCCCTGTTCCTGATTGTCAGAGCGCACAACAATTCTAGTGTGAATGTTGTTGCATCTGCTTTGGACAAGCCCTCTCAGCAGCACCTCTGCAGCTTCCCAGAGCTGTGCCAGGACATGCTTCGGTGTGAATGAGGACAGGGAAGAACTTGCACTCAGAGAGTCACAGAATCCCAAATGGTTTGGGCTGGAAGGACCATAAAGCTCATTCAGTCCCACCTCTGCCAGGGACAGGGACAGGGACACCTTCCACTGTCCCAGGGTGCTCCAAGCCCCGTCCAGCCTGGCCTTGGCAAAGCCAATTCCATGGGCTGTTCCAGGTGGGATTGGAAATCAGTTGGGTGTCTGATCCAAGCATTTGGCTACAGTCTGTGGAGACAGACAGACAGACAGACAGACAGACAGACAGACAGACAGACAGACAGACAGACAGACAGACAGACAGACAGACAGACAGACAGACAGACAGACAGACAGACAGACAGACAGACAGACAGACAGACAGACAGACAGACAGACAGACAGACAGACAGACAGACAGACAGACAGACAGACAGACAGACAGACAGACAGACAGACAGACAGACAGACAGACAGACAGACAGACAGACAGACAGACAGACAGACAGACAGACAGACAGACAGACAGACAGACAGACAGACAGACAGACAGACAGACAGACAGACAGACAGACAGACAGACAGACAGACAGACAGACAGACAGACAGACAGACAGACAGACAGACAGACAGACAGACAGACAGACAGACAGACAGACAGACAGACAGACAGACAGACAGACAGACAGACAGACAGACAGACAGACAGACAGACAGACAGACAGACAGACAGACAGACAGACAGACAGACAGACAGACAGACAGACAGACAGACAGACAGACAGACAGACAGACAGACAGACAGACAGACAGACAGACGTTCCTGGGGAACAGGGTAACCTGCCAGTCAAGTCCTGTCCTAGTGTGAGAGGAATTGTTGTGCCGACTGGACAGGGAGGCTCCATGACTCAACTCTAAAAGCCCAGCTGCCAAAGAATCATCCCTAAAACACCTCCCTTGCCTCTCAAACTCCAGTCCTGTGCATTAACCAGCTCACTGGGTGGAAGGGCACTGGGTGATAACTTGCCTTGTTTCTGCCTTTTGACTCCCAAACGCTCCTCTCTCATTTTTCCCTTTCAGCCCTCCTGTCCCTCAGCCCTTTTCTCTCTCCACCTTCCCTCTGATTGCTGAGCAGCTTTTTGACTTTTCCATCAATAAGTCTAAAGAGCATTTGAACCGCTCTGGTCCCCCTTCTCTCTTCCCTCCAGTTCCAAGTCAGGCAAGCTCATCGATCAGAGGAGCTCAGGAAATATCTGGTGTTTTGTTGTCAGGCTGATAATAACATTGCAGTTGTGAATGGGCTGCTGCAGGCCTGATCATGGACACCTGCAGGGTTTGTTTAATTGCATTTAATGACAAATCCTATACAGAGGAGCATTGCCAGAGAGATTTATTATCCGCCAAAGAGGCAAAGCACAACAGCTCAAAATATAATTTGCACTGAGCATTTTTCCCCCTGCCTCTCTTTAAAGCACGGTAATAAATGACAAATCGGGTAAAGTGGGAGACATGGGGCCGGGGAGGAGGTGGGGGGCAGAGGACAGAGATTGAAACCAAAGGAAATAACAGCAATAAGGGCACATTGTTCTCTCTGCCCTCCCTGTGGTCTGGTGCAGAGGAAATACTGTTTGTTTAATTTACAGCCTGGAAGTGCAGCTGGGGATCTCTCGCTGATGAGCCTGGTCGGTGATAGCTGGAGGCCAAGAGTCCCCACTCTTTCCAGACAGGCTTTTTGCCCGTGTTCTGGAGCTAAGTTTAGCTCCCATCCATATAAACAATTACCAAGGAGCCTCCCAGTGCCAGGAGCTCCAGCTGCCACCAGTACAAGGAGCCACGTCCCTGAAATCTCAGGGACAAACCAGAAGTGGCAGATCCCTTCCTGAAGAATATCACAGAGAAATACGGCCCCACGGAGACGGTCTAGACACAAACCTCACACACCTCCGAGCCTGCGATTTATGGTTCCTGCTAAACACCTCGCTCTGAACAGGGACTGTCTGGGTGTGAAACCAAGACAGGAGCTTTTGCTCACACTTCTCCCATCTTGATTTGCACGGCACTGTCTGGCAATGATTTGTGGTAAATCCTTTCATGGAGCTGTCCCAGAACAAGGACTGAAAAGTGTCCTTGTCACCCGGGATTCCAGCCCAGCACTTCCCAAATTGTCTTCTCTCTCAAATTCATCCTCTCTTCCAATTATCTTCGGCTGAAGACTGAATTGTCCTGAATTTTTTATTTCTAAATATTGTCTCACTCCCCGGATATTTTCACTGCAGACCCCTCTGTGAGAGAGCAGAGAAGAAAATGGGTGATGGTTTAGGTGAAATGTTTCAGTGTAGGAAATCCAGGGCCAGGCAGGTGAAGCCATACCCAGTGTGACAAGGAGTGCACACTCACTGCTGTTCCCCCTGACACTCAGGTCACCCGGGATTAATATCCTGAGCTGTAAGGGACTCACAAGGATCACCCAAGCCCAACTCCTGGTTAAATTTTACCCGGGAGGTTTGGGGTGACAGCAGTTCTGTACAAGAACACAACCCCTGTGCTCAGCAGTTGGCTCTGCCCTTACACAAACACGGTGTTGGGTAACACCTGGAGCCGTTTTTATCTGATTTCCTGGACAATGGCAGTATCACTAATGCTCCCTGTTAAATACGACCACCTGGACATCTCCTGGTATCAGCCCCAGCTATCACAAACACTCCTGCTCCCCGGGCCAGCACAAAGGGCTGTTATCTCGGAGCAGCACAAATCCCCAGACTGAAACACCCATCTGGAGTTTGAATAAAGTGTCCATAGAAAGCACATATGTTATAAAAGAGGAGAGGGAGGGAGGGATGGGACTGCTCCCCGTGAGCTCCCTAGGGCACAGCCCCTGCCAGCAGCAGCAGCACACCCAGACCCTCTCCTGTTGCTGCACTCTTCATCCTCCCGGAGAAGGAGCAGCCGAGGCTGCTGAGGGATGGTTTCATTTCTCTCCCTTTTTTCCCCACTGGCCCACACAAGTACCCAAGACAGGCTGGGTGAGGATGGGAAGGGGCCGTTCCCTGCCTGATTTCCGTGGCTGAGGTGAGCAAAGCTCTACTGGACACGGAATAAAGTCAGGTCCCCTCCGTGGCCGTGAGCCAGCCCCGTCCTTCCACACCTCGCCCACGTGAGGTGTTAACAGACAAAAGCTGGGCAGGGACAGAAAAGCTGGACCTGAACCAAAGATTGCTCATCAACAAACCCAGAGAAAGGAAACAGCAAAAGGGATTTGTTTTCCTTGCTTAAATCAGCCTCTCAGCGGGACCCCCGGAAACTCGGCTCTATCATTATCTTTCTCTTTGCAGAGCCCTTCTCTCCAGCGCTCCCAGCACAGATTGCATTTGCTTATTGTAGTCAGACTGAAGTACAGCGGGGAGACAGACAGGTTGACAGAGCTCTCCTGGAGAAGTTCATCACAGGGTAAGGCAAGAGGAGCCCCCGCTGAGCCCTGATGTCCCCGTAGAGTCTCCGGAGTGAGAAAATGGAGCAGAAACTCACGGGAACAGCCACAAATTGGAGAGATGATTACAGGGAGATTTGATGTGGTCTCAGGAGGAACACTGCAAAGGGCAGCAGCCATCCCTGAAGGAGAGGCAGGAACAAGGATTACAGGATGAGAAGAACTGAGGAAGGATGCCGGGAGAAGACGAGCGGGAGGACGTCCCTGAGGAGGAAGCGCTGCTCTCCTGGCCTGGCTCTGTGTGGAAGACTAGTGATTTTGTTGTTGTGTTTGTAAAGGTGACAACAAATCATAGCCTGCCATACAGCCCAGGCTGCCACGGCCTGGCTGCGCGAGGGTTTCGGGGTGCTGGAGCTCCTGTCGTGGCTCCCAAATGTCCCCCAAATCCTTCTTCAGCCCCATTTATATCCTGAGCATGACGTGCTATGGTCTGGAACGTTCCTGAGGTCAGCTGGGGTCTCCTGTCCTAGCTGTGTCCCCTCCCAGGCACCCCCAGCCCTCCCTGGCGTGGCTGGACGAGGGCAGGAAGGGCCATGGCTCTGAGCGAGCTCAGCGAGAACAAAACCATCTCTGAGTTATCAGCCTGTGCTCAGCACAAACCCAAACACAGCCCCAAAGCCGCCACTGAGAAGGAAATTCCCCCTTCCCCAGCTGCAACCAGCGCAGGAGCCAAGGACCCCACCCCAGACACAGCAGCGCAGGCTCAGGGCACTCGGACGCCGCCGGGACCTCGGTGCCTGGCAGGAGTTGTTTGGAGAGTTGAGCCCTTTGCTTCCAGCAGGGCTTTAAAATATAAAAAGAACAAATTTTCAACACCACTCAGAGCCTCCATTCTCAAAGGTATCTGGTGTGAAAATGAAACTCCTGAATCCTGCCGAGACTAGTGGTAAAAGCACTGAAATATCTTTAATAATTTGGGTTGTTCATGCTGTTGAGCACTTTTCTCTTTTTCCTTTTATTTTAACTTACCAGGCTCAGCATTGCCCACATCACTGGTGCTACGGCAGATGTGATTTAGGAATCACAGAGTGGTTTGGGGT
>VYZT01019902.1:0-10343 GCA_013400735.1 Pomatostomus ruficeps | reverse complement strand
TTTAAGCAAGACATTTCTGTGGGTCATGGCATCTGAATTTCCAGGAAGAGAGGCTCATGAGAGCAATATATTGGGTATGTGCATTTTACAAAAGGTTGAGGATGAGCTTGGGAGATAACAGCCAAGTCAGAAGCAAAAAGAAGTTCAGTTGTGCTATAAGGTCATTTTGAAAGGAAAATTCTATATTGAAAAAGCGCTATTGCTGTGTGAGTTGCCTTCTGAGCCCATATGCTGGCTAAGGACACAGATGCAGAATTATCTGCTTCCTTTACACATGCTCTCCACTAAAAGGACAGGACTAGGTCTCGGATATTATTTACTGTTAAACTCACAGAGACTAAGACATCCATTTCCAACAGAGTTGAGCTTGCAGTGGTTGAAGACATTCCATGGAAAATATGAAGACTTGGCTCCAATTTTGTCCCATGTGGAAGATCACAGCCCTTAAGAAGTATTGTTCTGCTATGTGAAATTACATGCTTTAAATCTCTATTTTGAATATGTAGTCTTAAGACCCATCCATAGCTCAAGAAACCAGTATCTGACAACTGGATAATACTGGACATCCACAATAAAAGGATTAAATCACAACTATTAAGACAATTGGTCTAGGACCTTTTTGTCTCGTCATTGTGAAGTTTCACTAAGAAAGTCTGTTTTCCTAGAACAATTTTTTTGTCAAGGCATGTTCTCTTTAGGTTTTCTTTAATGCATGATCCTGAATAGTCTGGTATGAAACCACAAGGAAATCTATCCAAAGGCTCTGCAGATAATGTTATTCCTCACAGCTGAAGAGCCAGGTCACTGATAACACAAGAAAAAACATGAAAAAATTAACACAATTCAACGTGTCTAACAGGAGAAGAAAAATGTTGACTATTGGGGCACTAGTTCCTACCAGTCTGTCATTTTAAATAGCACACAGGAAAAACTGTAGAATTGACTTGGACTGAATGGGTCCTACTCCTGTAGTCTTCATATGTGGTGTGCCTGGCAAAATAAGGCCACAGCCTTTATAACAGTGAATATAATGCTGCTGAAAGCCTTGTGCAAGTCCTCACTGGGATCTTTCATGAGCTGTTTTCATGCCTCCATCTCTGATTTCCTTCACAAGGCATGATTCTGTCAAGGGCAGAGATAGAGAAAAAGTCCATTCTTTCGAAAGTGGTGAAGCTGGTTTGTTTCTATATTATTCTTTATTTTATGACAATGTAACAAAGCCTGTAAATGTTGTTAAGCCAGAGTCAGTATTAGCAATGGAAATAATTACTACCGCATTAACTGATGTTTTGTTAATGTTACTGTAGCGCTGTCTCATGAGTCATGACAGGATGGAAATTAATTTCCCACTGCTGTAGGTCTCTTTCTTTACTATAAAGCAAGTTTCTCCTCTTACATTCATCTACTCTAGTGTCTGTAGTAGAACTAATAAACCAAAAACATGCTTGAACATCCTTGTATGTGCTGCCTTCTCCGTGGCCAAAGCATTTCAAGTGTTGTTTTCTTTAGGTAATGGAACAGTCACGTGAAATTGAGGCCCTGAAGAAGGCATCTCTGAAAGCCACATAAAGGTTCTGGACTTCCTCAGCCTTTGAAAAAACACATTTTTAGTGTCTTCACAAAGAAATTTGCTTCTGCAGACTTCATGGTATAAAAGCTGTGCCTCCTATTAATTCACAGCACAGCCAGCTGTCCTCTGTCCAAACTCACCTGACAGCAAGGCAGTATGTGGATCCCATGTTGCCCCTTTGAAGGCCAGCAGTGGATCTTCATTCCTTCACATCCTTTCCAGGATGTCACCTCCTTGAGACTCAAAGACTTCTTGACAATAAACTATAATAGAGTGAAACTATGTAAAGAATAAGCAGGAAGATGCATATACCACCTAGTGACCAGAGAAGGTCCTTGCAGTGGTTAGAGCTGGAGCTTAGGCCACATGAGGGATGGCAGAGAGTGCTGGGCTCATTCAGTCTGGAGAAGAGGAGGGGAAGGATGGACCTTATGTCCAGTAATTATGTGGTGCACAAGAGGCAAGAGGACATGATTTGCAAAAAGGTTGATTTTGGTTTACGTACTAAGAAAGGTTTTTCACCTTGAGGGTAGTCAGTCACTGGAACACAGGCTTGGAGGCATTGCAGGATCTCCAGCCTTGGAAACACTAACACTTGGATGGCACAAGGCACACAGTAACCTGTTCTAATGGGTCTTGCTTCATGCAGGGGGTTGTACAGCCAGACGTCTCTTTCCATCTGAGTTATTTCATGAGTTAATGAAGGCTTTGGAAGGTTTGTTGTTTTATTTCTTTGTCTGAAGAACTGGCTTCTAATCCCTGTTAAGTTTCTCTGCCTTAGATTTAGCAAATTCACAACATTTCAAGCAAAATCTTAGACCAGCTTTCCCTATAAGCATTTTTATTCTAAAAACTCCAGTAGGAGAAAATACATAGATTCCAATACAAAAATATAAAAGAAAATTCCTCTCCACTTTTTCTTTGCCTGTTAAAACAGGAATTTGTTCAATTTGTGCAACTGTTTTGCCTTTATCTGTGGATATGTTCAGCCTTTGTTCAATATACCAAGAATGTGGCAGCCTGGTCAGGTTTTAGGTGGTGGCTTAACCTGCACTTCCCAGTGTGGACTATGATGGAGATAGCTGAAAACTTAGCTGACTTCATCTGGCACTCTGCAGATCTGCTTCCAAACTCTCTGAAGAATGAATAAATAAGAGTGCTAATGCTAAACTCTTTCTACTGAAAAGCATTTTCTCATTTGCAGAGCTCAAAGAAGCCTTTATCCATTGTTAAGGGATTTTTATTTTGTAAATTAAATTCAGCATTTACTGAAATTTAAATTTCTTGTAAGTTGGAGGAGTGTACTTTGGGGCGTTTTGTGATATTTTAATGTCTGAAAGTGATGCAGTCAGAAAAGCTGTAAGAAATTAGACTTAAAATGAAAAACAACTTCCTCACAGACCTCGGCAGTGAGGAAGGCTAAGGCTCTCATCCACATGTGCAGGAATCCAGCTTTGTCCCTGGGAAAGCATGCCTGCTTTCTGTGACTGACAGTGAATCAGAGCCAATAGATTTCCTGCCTTGTCCTTCCAGAGTAAGATCTGCATCCACTGCACACCTCCACCTGCACCCTTCACCCAGGCTGGTGCATTGCTCCCTGCACTGAGCACCTTTGAGGAGGTGAGAGTTCCCTCTCAGCACTGCGCTTGTGCTCTCAGAGCAACTTGGGTGTACAGCATACGCATCCAGTTGTGAAAGAACCTGTGGATGAGGGAAATGTAGTCTCTTTTCAGAGATTTCAAACATGTAGTGTAACACTTTAATGTTTCATTATGCCAGGATATGCTTTGACAATACACAGAGGAAATAACTGTGGGCTTTCTGTCTGCAAACTCCACTTTTTCAGGTGAAATTGCAGCTCTTGAAACCAAATCCTATTGTGAAACTCCTTCCAGAGGGCTTTCTGTGAGACTGATGTGTATTCCATAAGTAGTGAAACAATACAATACCCTCTTCATTACATGCATAAACTGCACCATTTTCCTCATTTTACCATGGCTGTCTGGTTTTAAGCACTGCAGAAATACAGATGCGTATTTCAGACTTGAGAAAAAACAGGACTCTTATAGTCTACATGATGTATTGGTTTACAAGAAGGGTCTCTCTTGCATCAGACAAAAATTTCTTATCAAAGAAGGACTTGAGGAGGGAAACAGCTGCTCACCTTGGGGGTTAGGAGGGGTTGGCACAACTTTTTTTCTATCCCAGTAGCAGTTTCACTTAATTCAGTTCTATTAGAAAATGTTTAGACTTGAAGGCTTGTTCCCAAGTTTCTCTAACCACTGCCTGAGAAAACCAGGACAATCGTGCCAATATGTTACCCACAGTGTTCACAGTCCCTCAAATTAAGACCTGAAGGGCATTTTCTCAGATTTGCTGAACAAGATGCCAAAGACTTGTTAGAAAACTTGAAAAATACATATCCTGGCTATTTCCTAGCTCTTCCTCCATGTCTATAACCTTCAATCTCTTGCCCCGCAACTTTCACAGCACATCCTTTCCTAAATGAATGGGTCACACCATTATTCAAAATAACACAGAGCAGAAGTGAAGGAAAGCTACAATTTTCTTTCAATAGATGTTCCACTTTAGCATCTGATTTCACCATGTGCTGAATGCTGTACTGCAGTGCCCCTACGTAACACATGAAGATTTGCTCAGCTAAGTAAAGTGAGAAAACCTGGATTCTTCTTGTAGGTCATACATGATCTCTGTTGGGACTTGACGTGAATTGCAACAAAGACCTTTAAAACAAACAGGATTAGGCTCCTAATAGGTTATTCAGGAATACGTTTTCTTGTCTCCTTCAAATACAGAGGTTTAGCCAGCCTTATAGACTGAAGAAGTAGAGCTGAGCACATGCAGCCTTTGAGAGTTCCTAAAGCTCTTGAGCCATCTATCTTTCAAAGCTGCTTTCCTTTTTCATGGGTGTGTGGATTCTATCACTGAATGACATATGGAAGGCTGTCCAGTGTGTGGTTCAACTCAAGGAGAGCTCTTCAAGTTTGACAAAGCGAATAATTAAGTTCTATTTGTCACCTTTGATCTTATAAATTTAATGTTCTTCTGGGTGGGAGAGAATGGATTGACTGCCTAAGATATAAATAAGGCTAAGATTGTTCCTATTGCTTCCTCAAGTTGTCTGTAAGCAGGCAGTATGCTTTTTGTGAGTATCACTTCTTGGTATCTTTGACATATTTGCTTTGTGTGTTACCAGCACTGATTTATGAGATGGGGAAGGTCTGTTCATGAGCAATTCCATGGAGGTCATTAAATCAAAGGCACAAAACACTTGTCAAATGTTATCAGTATTCAACCAATAAAATCTGGTACAGGTATGACTCAGCAACCTAGATGTCATGAGCATTTTCAGTAAACACCAGCCCTGCTTTTCACCTCTTCTTCTGGTTTCTCTTTACATGGAGCCCTTTCATGGAGTATAATCTATAGAGGGCAGGAAAATGCTAAATTCTAAAAATAGCATGGCCACTGCCTGATTTTGTCCATGAGTAAAACATAGGTGCATTCATGCTAATAGCTTTCCCATATGCATATTTAATTCTCCAGGAAGAATCCTTCTCCTAAGAAAGTCGTATAAGCCATGTGAGGAATGGCTGGAGTCACTTGGTCGGTTCAGCCTGGAGAACAGTAGACTGAGGGGAGACCTCACTGCAGTTACAACTTCCTCATGAGGGGAAGAGGAGGGGCTGACTCTGATCTCTTCTCTGTGGTGACAGTGACAGGACCTGAGGGAATGGCCTGAAGCTGTGTCAGGGAAGGTTTAGGTTGGATATCAGGAAAAGGTTCTTCACCCAGAGGGTGGTAGGGCACAGCAACAGGCTTCCCAGGGAAGGTCTGTGTTCTGGTCACAGCAATAAGCCTGACAGAGCTCAGTAAGTGTTGGGACAATGCTCTCAGGCACATAGTGTGACTCTTGGGCATGGTGCTCTGCAGGGGCAAGAGCTGGACTCAATGAACCTTGTGAGTCCTTTCTTACTCAGCATAATCTGCGATTTTGTGTAAATATTAACTTCTGAGGGGGAAATAAGCAACCTTAGACTGTCTTCGGCAGAGTTTAAAACCATCTCAAGCAGTGTGTTCTTTGTGAACATACTGCCATCTCGTGGTTCCATCTGAAACTGTGACTGGTTCACATTCAGAAGAGACATTTCCACAAGGGGCAGTCTAACTTTTTACAGAAGTTACATTGTTTTGATTAATAATCTGATTCCAGGAAGGTAGGGGAACAAATAGATGTTAAACTTGAAAATAAGGGTTTTTTTATAAAACAGCTGTTTCTAAAGTGGCTTAACAGACTCTGAAACCTGCAGCACTGCAGTTCAGGAGTTCATTGTTTCTAAAATGGTGAGGCTCAGATCTGTTTCCGTCATTCATTGCACAGCCATCAGATAGAGGGAGGTGAAGTGATTGTCTGGGGGTTGCTAACTCAGGGTGACCCAGCCTTGACCTTCCCCCCAGATCCCTGGGGCAGTGCACACATGCACTGACATGGACCACTGCTGTGATCACGCTTACCTGGAAGATCAGTTCTGTTCATGCCAGAGGGCACTTCCAAACATTGGCTAAATCAAGAATAAGGACAGCTGAGCAACATGTGAAATTCAGGCCACAAAACATCCCTTTTGTCACTAATAATCTCAACTTCTCTGTACAAGGGGTTTTAACAAAATCTGTGTTACAGCATCAATGGAAGCTATAATGAAAAGGAATAGACCAAGACCTGAAGAAGAAAGGCAGTAGATACAATGTTTAGCTGTGGGGATTATTAATTTGTCATGGAGCTACTCCAACTCAGCCATGCAAGTTGTTTCTTTTGGGCTCCAGGAAAAAAAGACCTTTTTCCCATGTAAGTGGTAGTCACAGAGAGTGGGGGAAACAAGTAACAGGAATGTTTTTAACACCCACAAAGATTATGTGATCCACTTCTACCTCTGTCAAGCAGTGAAAAGTGTTCACAAAACACTCATATATTATGCATGCCAACTACATGTGACAACAGCTGGCATGTCCTTGGGTGGAACTTGTGGCTGAACAGCAGCACTTGGCAAAGGCAAAGCCCAGGGAGCCTGCAGTCCCTCCCCATGGGGCACAGTGCAGCCCTCGTGGGTCAGTGTGCCCCATGCACACTAGCAAACTGCTACAGGCTGCTGCTCTGCCCCTTCTGTGGCTTCTCTCCATCAATGTCCCAGGGAAGTTTCCTTCAAAACATGTACTGCCAAAACATGCCCATCTAGAGATGGAATGACATTTCTAAACCCTCTCCTTGCTTGACACAGGAGGAAGATAACCATGTTAGGCAGGTGACAATCTCAGCATGCAAAGAATTGCTGAGAAAAAAGTTTTGCCCTTTACAGTCTTTCTTTAGGAACTCAGATTTTCCTTTGCCTTAAAAAATCATATTGAGGTCTCTTAGGAAAAAATTCTCTAGATTAATTTTTGTGTTGATTCAGCATCACTCCTTTCTTTTTCATATAATGTCTAACTGATTCTATGAAGGCACTGAGACTAGTCAGTGTGCTGGGGAGCATGTCCAATATCTATCCCCAGCCATGGAAACATGCAGGAATGTCTTGCCTGAAGCCAAGGTAGCCTTTGTGGATAATTAGGTATGAGGCTTAGTCTGAGGCTCAGGCTGTAATTACCATCCACATCCCTGTAGTGATGCCTGTTACACTGCAACTTATATTCCCTCTGAGACACTCTTGTTAATTAATGTGGGGGACATGATGCAGGAGGAAACCTGTATGAGGCAGAGGGGTTGTACAGTGGAGTATAACTGTTATTTGTTCATTTAAGTGTCTCCTGAAAAGGCCAAAAAAAAAAAAAAAAAGGCAAAAAACCCCAAGCAGAGATCTTGTGAGGGAGACTATTCCAGTTTTCATGTGAGCTCAGAGATAATATTGCATTGAATATTATTAGTTATTTCTTTCACTAGCCAGGGGACATTGCCTGCTTCTCCTGGAAAGAACATTCCAGCTGAACACTGCTAAATAAATTTCATGGCTGGAAAGCTCAAAGTATTAACACCACAGGAAAAGGCTGGAGATTGTACCCCTAGTCATTTCTGTTAATGCTTTGGGTGCATTGCTCTCAATGTCAGCCTTTCAGGAGCTGTGGTGAGTGTTTTACTCTAAGTAAGACCCATGCACCAGTCCTCAGAAAGATCTGTGCAGTGCCTTAGCTCATGCAAGGTCTGTTGCATTTTAGTTATTTTAGGATGGGTTTTCCTTAGAGCACAAGAACTTGCAGCCTTCAAGAAACGTAAGCAACCTTTAGAGAATAGGAAGCTTTAGAGGAAAGGAAGATTTCCCTCAAAAACATGAGACTTCACTATTTACAATCTGCATTTTTAACATGTCATAAAAATCCATGCCAGCCTCTCCTCCTGGCTTTCCCTCCCAGCTTGGCTGAACCTTAGTGGTGCCCACAACGAGTCTGGCAGGGTGCTCAGCCACCCACAGCAAATGTTGCTGTGTGTGGGCTCCTTTGATCTGGATGGCAGGCTGACTTTGTGACAGGAGGAGCAACAAGTAAATGTCAAGATATCAGCTCTGACCAGAAATAAGCCTTCTGGGGAGTGGAGGGTACAGCTGGGTGGAGAGGCTACCCTGCAGGTTTGGTCTCTTTTGGAACTCTGAGGTGCTCTCCCCAGCTCTGTAACACAGTTTCTCATCCTTCCCTAAGTGATCTCAAAGACTTGTGAGGTAAGAGGTCAAAGTAAAATTATTATAAAATTCATTATGAGTTGTTTCAACTCATAATGTCCCTGACAAGGGAAAAATAAGAGCGGCAAATAAAAGTCACACAAATTAGGACTGGGAAAAGATCTTATCTGCTTCAATGGATTTTTAACCAGCTTTTCAAAGTCCTTCAGAACTGTATTTTGCTCTTACTGCTTTCAGCATCACTTCCTGTGCCTTATCCTGAAATGTGACACCAGCAATTCTGATGGATATCTCTGCACATGCATCTACCTGGTCCTCAAACACAGGGTCACTTCCTATGGCTTAGCTGTGATGGGAGTGGTAACAGATGCTGCAACCAGCCAGACAGAAGAGTGGACAAGAAAAGAGAGGGACAAAGTATTTTCCCATGTCTTCAACTGACAAGATTGTCTATTCTTCTATCATCTTGTAATTGAGCAGAAAACTTCTGGAAAAAAGCAATACTGGGTTGAAACAGACAAAAGGTATTATTGATCTTTAAATGAAAATGACTATTTATGCATTCAGATTTTCTTTGGATAAACATAATTTAAAAAGTGTTGAAATGACACAATTTGACAGCTCTTGTTTTAAAATATCTGGGTTTTTGCAATCTCAAAACAGACTAATCTTTCTGGAAAAGACTTCATGCGAAAATCGCCATTTGTTGTCTGCTCTGCAGTGTACCACTTTACCCTGTCTCTTGAACTGTAAGAACATGTGAGATTATGCCAGCAGCCAGAAGTGACTAGCTGCTTGGTTTATTGACTTGCTTTGCCTCATTTGTGCTGCTTATTTCAAATCACTTTTGGGTGTAAAGAAAATAACGATCTCAGTAACTGGTGGTTGCTCAGATACTGCTCAGAGCCCTTGGTCACTAGATAAGCTTCAAATGTCATTGTGTCTATAGTATGTCAGCAACTGACTCTTTGTAGCCTGCCTAATTTTAAGCCTTTCTTGTATCTATCTCTGCAAAAATAAACTCATAAAACACTCAATAATATCTTAAAACACCTCCCCTCCCCCAAGTATACAGCAAAGTTCTGACTTAATCCATCTTCACCAGGTGCTGCAAGCATGCTGTGTTCAACAGAATCAGATGGGCAGCCACAGAAATTGGCATTATTCAGGTTTGGATCACATTTTAAAAAGCATTTGTGTTAGTGATCACTCAAGAAAATTTCTATTGCTTGGAGCAGTTTCACTAGAACATCACCAGAGGGTGGCAGGACACTTTGTTGCAGCCACTGCTGCTGACTGGCAGTGCTGAGTTTGTACAGACACCCATCTCACCTCACCCTGCATTTGTTGTCTTGATCCACAAGAGAAGTTAGCCCCCTGAAAGAGTAAACTCTATTTACTGTCTTTAGCTTCTTGAAAGACAGCACAGAAAATTGGGACTGAAATCCATATCAGAAAAGTTTTGTTTGTCCCTCTTGCATGACAGCATGCCTCACTGCTCAGATTTAGTGGAAAAACTAGACTCACTCTTCTTATGCAATTTCAAGAGCAGTTACCATTCTCTGACCTTCTACCTTCAAGAGCAAATTCACTGAAACAGGACCTTTTCTTCTACACATATCAGAGTTGTCTTTATGGAAAGCAGTTGCTAGAATGCTAGTTTCTGGGATGTAGTTTGCACAGCTTGGCATGGTTGCTACTTAGTTGTGAGTACTTGCAGGACCCAAGGTGCTTCCTTCTACACAGCTGACTTCCTTTGTTTCAACACGGATGGTCTTGCAGGGCTTCCCAGCTAGGACCAAAGTGGTTCTTGTCAAGAAAGAAAGAAAGCCGGCAAGCAAAAGAGAAAGACGTGTATGTCTCCTTGGAGCTGCAATGCACTTCAAACACTTCCCGCTCATTCACATGAAGATAGAGAACCACAGTGTTCATAGGTGCACCAGCAAGTTGCCAGTTTTCACTGCTGCCTTTGCCTGCTTAATTTCAGGGTGTCTAAGAGCAGTTCTGCAGAGGGAGAAGGTCAGCCTGGGTGGAGATACTCAGCTCATCTAGCAGCTACTACACCAGGCTGTGTATGGCTTGGCTGA
>VYZT01019901.1:12159-24016 GCA_013400735.1 Pomatostomus ruficeps | reverse complement strand
GAAGATTGGGGTTGGGGGAAAGGAAAAGGAAAACCAGAGCAGTTAACTAATCCCGAAGCTGGCATTCAGAATAGCACACACTGCCAGTGCTGGCCACTTCTCTCCGCTGGCTACTAAGGGAGCAGGATGGCTGCTCCAGAGGTGCATATCTGAACCACTGGTGTCTAAAGCTGAGCTGAGTCCTCCTCACTGCTCCTGCAATACGGGAACAAGAGGGAGCCCAGGATTCCTCTTACACTTCTATTTGTAGCACCACAGTTCAGAATGACAGGACAACACTCTGCAGGTCACTGGTCCAACCATCTCCATAACAATGATCAAATCAGAGAATCACAGGATGGTTTGAGTTGGAAGGCACCCAAAAATCATCCAGTTGAAATCCCTCTGCCATGGGCAGGGACACCTTGTGCTAGACCAGATTGCTCAGAGCCCCATCCAGCCCAGCCTTGAATGCTGCCAGGGATGGGACATCCACAACTTCTCTGCACACAAGTCACATTTCAGATGGGAAAGTTCTGCTACTCAGATGTAGAACTTGCACATCGATGACGAAATATGTCGAAGGTGAGGACCCATGCATCCTTTCCTCAGAGGAAAGACAGGGGAGCACTCAAGCACAGATTGGACCCAGAGCCCAGTACAGGTTAGCCCTGTCTGTAGCTGCTCTCCCTGGAACCTGGGATCAGTAACTATGAGGTGGTTGAGCTGGATTGTGTCTCTGTAAAACTATGGAAATGTTGCTTTATGAGCCTCTTGTTCCCCGAATAAGCATGCAGCTGACATGCCTTTGAAGTACATGCAGCTGCACATATTTACCCCTTTTCTGCCTGATATGCAACAGGAGATTTATATTTCTCTGCTAACTCTGTGCTTTTCTTCTCCCACAGCTCTCATCTCTAATTGTTTGGTTATTAATTAATAATATACTACATAGGATTAGGTAATCAGGAAAATTGGCATCATTTACAGCAGTATTTACTACATTTATCTTTGTTTTTATACTTAAATTTCATGTTTCATTCCAAGGTTTTACAGCCACATTTTTATTTCCATGCCTTTGCTAACGAAGACTGTTTGTGGCCAAAATACAGGATAAAATAAAACTTTATGATCTTAACTGCAAGTTGGTGTAGGGTCATTAGATTTGGCAGTCAAGCTATACTTACTTGGAGTTCAATATCCAGTGATTGTTTCCAATTTGATCCACTTGGGCATTCACAACAATAAATGTTAAGCTTTCCTATTTTACAATATTGTAAGTTTCAAGGAAGCATTAAGATTAAATATATGTTCAGTTTTGCCTCCCTTGAATTAATTTTTGGTGGGGTTTTTTTTGTTTCTCTCGCTGCTAGTGAAACTGCCTTCCTGAGGGATAGAGAAGGAAACTGATTTCATGGAACAACACCATTTTGAGCTTCACAGTTAAACAGAGCTGATTCAGATTGGCATGAACATAGCAGATACACAAGAAAATTTGTGCATTTCCAAACTAAGTCTAACAATTCAAAAAGTGACATTACTTTCCTCAAGTAAGCATTGAACCATTACATCAACATGATTTTAGGAAATGAAGAATGATGTAATCTTTCAGAGCAGTAAGAATCTGACCACTTGTGTTTTCTACCAGATATGTTTGGCCTTTATTTGTGAAGTGAGGGAATTTGTTTGGCTTCTTGGCTTCTATGCTTTTCTACCAGTCCCTGTCCTTACAGCTTTTTCCTCCCACTATATAACCAGATAGTCTTTCTTCATTTAGATTTAAAACCTTGGCATTTTCTTTTCATTTTAACTACCTCCCTGATATTTAGGATTCATAGTGATGATTTACAAATTTAATATTTGTAAGACCTGATGACTCTCTTTCTTGTTTATTGTATCATTGTCTAGAATTTCACTATCTTGTTCTTCATCAGTCCACAAAAAACACTGGGAAAACAGCTGTCAGTATTTAGCTGGCTGTCTAAATACAGACGCCATCTCAATGCATGGTAAAAATTAGAGATTTTAAACACAGGATGAGTTTTTGTTCGTGTAGGTGCAGCTGGTTTTATACTCCTATTTTCAAACAAAATGTTTTAAAATTAAGTCAGTGACTGACGAGTTCAGATAAATTAGAACTAGAGCTCAACAACTCCTAGGACAGTTCTTTTAACACAAAAACCACATCTTTCAAGTACAGCTCAATTTTCTCTATTGAACAGTGGTAGAACCGAAATGTTGTTTTCTCCTTATGTTACTCCAATGCCTCTTATCTGTGTGTGTTCAAATTTAGTAGAATTACTCTAAGAAAGTGTGTGGATTTACTACTAAGCTGATCTTTTTTTATTCTGTAATATCTGCCATAGAATAAACATATGAGCCATTCTTGCAGGCAGTGTCTTCTCACCAGCAATAGTCAGCATGGCTTGCGTATTGTAAAAGTAATCCACTAAGGAGCAGTCTGACAGTAAGCTTCTAAAAGTTACCTGTGGTACAATTAAAAAGGATAATTTGGATCTTCCAACTCAGGAGGTGAGCTAAGACTGAAACCATCAAGGAACATGGGTGTTTGAAAGTTCTGTTTGACCGGTCGTATAGTCATGATCAAATTGTCACATGTGACCTTCTCAGACAAATGATCATGCAAGCCTGAAAATATGGGTCAGCTACTTCAATCTGTCATCAGTAACTACCTTCTAATGCAGTATTTAATGCACATATTGATTTAAGGAGCAAGCCCTGCCTATGTTTAGGCAAGAAAAATTCCTGCAGAAGTGTTGGGAAAGTTCTAAAAAAACAAAAAATTCTTGCTTTGATGTGAGAATGAGGCTGTCCTGCAGGGATCAGATCAGCTTGCCAACTGACCACAGCTTTGAAGGCCAGCGGCGTGCTTTGTACATACTGTGAGCCATTGACTTCATCAGATAAAAGTTTAGTAGATCTGAATAAACTTAAAAACTGAATCATGAGCTCTGTGTTGACATGAGCTGCTTCCTCTAAACAAATTTTAAAGCTCCTAATCAGGTTTTTTCTTTTGAGACATGGTATTTTTGGGGAACTCCAGAAGTCCCTCATCCATTATTCTCCACCCTCCCTAGTTTAAAATATTTCTGATACCCTGGGATAGTTTCAAGGTTCAGTGAGGATGCTGAAGCATAAGCATGACTCTGAGTTTAGTGATTTCATAGTGTTAAAGGGAGATCTTTAAGTCAATCCATGCTTTAAAGGAGTGGGTATAGACACATCCTTGGCATGAATGAAGGAAATGAGGTGGATCCTCAAACCATCAAATTATGTGGTTGTATATCATCATACATGAAGAACTCGAGAACTAGAAGATGAGAGAACTCCCTTGACCCACAGATTTATTTCCACCGTTTTCAGCCTCCTTACTTTGAGTCTTCTGATGGGAGACAAGAACCATGAGTTCAGATGTCCAAAAGACTAAAGAAAGAGCTGAAATGGCATCTCTCACAGCCTAGCCAAATGTTGAGGTCACTGTGCATGACCAAGAAAAGAGTTTTATGGAATGAACCTCAAGAAAAAAAGTAAAGGATGTTTCTGTTTTCCTTGAAAATCCTGATGCACTCTTTCTCTGTAATTGAAATGTGCTTCCTATAAAACCTCCAAATCCATCACTATATATCAATATAAAGATTAAAAAAACCCAAATGTGATTGGGCTACATCTTTATTTTTTTTAATGTCCTCAATGAAGGCCAGGAGAATTGAAGGAACAAGGCCATTGAGTCTTTAAGCCAGTTTGATACCTTAGGGCACTGGTAGACTTTTGGGGCACGTGAACAGATGTGAGGAGACAGTGGTGGCCACCAACTGCAAGCTTCAACACCTCCTTGACACCTCAGACTCCTCTGGGTCAGAGGGACTCTAACCTCACTGCTGTCAGGGGTAAAATCCTTCTTGACTTTAGCTGGGCCAGGATTTTACACATATTTTAACTGCCAAAAGCCATAGCTGTCCATGGCCTTTACCTCTGTGTACACAACACTGCAGTGAAGGCACTAGGCTAAAACTCAAGGGATGTGGGGTCAGTTCCCAGCTCTGCAGAACTTTGCTCCCTACAGATGCTTTCCCCTGAAGTTTCTGGCAAGGCACTTAATCTACACTGTGTTTTCTCCCCTTTTTTCATCGTTTATCTGTTCTCATAAATTCTCTAGAGTGAGTCTCCGTATATAGTCACATATTTGTGTCTTGTTTTTGTTGACATTTTTATTTGTAATACAAATAAAGTTATCTAAAATTCAACTTCAGTAACTTTTCCATGCCAATACTATAATACATTAACAACATCTATTTTCAGGTCACTAGAGCATCTTATGTTGCCTAACTTTTGACATTTAGTCTGACCAACTAGGCCTGAGAAAGTCAAAAAAAAGGAAAAACTGCTTCTGCTCTCTTGATTCATGTGAAGCCTCTTAGATATCTCTTAACCTTGCTCCTCCTGTGTTTTTGCTACCACCACGTAAAAATACTCATGAAACTCCTGTCTTGCTTGAGACCTCTCTAAGCTTTGTGAAGACCAACTAAAAATATGCATATGCATATGTATATTAAAATTCATGGTTGATGACTCTGCTTAGACAAAGCTGTTTGTGGGATAAGGAGATCAAGGTTCACACAGCATTGTCTTTGCAGATGCCAGTAAGTCAATTCTAGGGTTTGCCTGCATAACATGATTAATCTACACACTGGGGAAAATGAAAAAAAACCCCAACTAGTTAGAGGTAATCAAGTCAACCACACCTATCCCAGGGTACAATGAGAGTCTCATAGACACATGACAAGAGATTCTTCACCTGCTGAATAGAGATTAAATTTGACCTATTTTTCCTACCTGAGAAATCCCATTGCTGTGTATCTGATGGTATTTAGTGTGCATGATTGCTTTCCCCTGCAGTCTAAATGCTTCCATCAAGTTCAGCATGAAGAGCAACCCTGAGGACAACAATGAAATCTGAGCTACGTAGACAGCGGGAAATATTTGCAAGCTGTGCGAGGTCCAGCAGTGATACTTAAACAAAACATCACGTTTTGCAGGAGAACACTGCATGCTGATCACTTATGAACCAAACCCCCTCCCCTTTCTCTCAGAGAGGAGAGAGTGTTCATCTCAAAGGACATGGAGAACTGAACTACAAAAAGAAAAATAAATGCACTTCGAAAAGCTTCCTTGTACTAAAAGGACAGATAGAGGCATCTGAGAAAGAATGAGAGGGAGGAAGAAGGCAGGGATGGAAGAGGAGGTGATTCACACTGCCTGACTGCAGGCATCCATTTCAGGCTTCTTACAGACCACTGAGACAGCAAGGCTCCCTTTGGGCTCTCTGTTTGATTAATTTAGAGGAACTGGCTTCGTACTTTAGGATAGTTGGGCTACCCTAAAGTGAATCTCTCCCAAACGATTACCTTTTAACATCACTAGGAGGCTTATATTGTCTGTGATATTTACTTGCATCATAAACCAAAAAAGCAGCAGTGGGTTTAAGAAAACAGGAATAAAAAAGTAATAATGTGCTACTTAATAATGGCCCAGGTCCTTGTGTGCAATTTCAAACATATTGATGACCCTCCTGTCTTACTTCTGTAGGATAATGGAAATCATTTTGCACTTTTGCAGGCTGGTCCCTGAGAGATAAAAGTCAAGCTGAGACACTGAAAGGTAAGGAGTAGTCTTGAAAACAGGTCTGAATTGTCTGAGCCAGATGATCCATACACTATCTATCCATCCTTTGGTTGCTTCCTCAGCTTCAACCTGAGCTGAAACGTGCAAGCTGTTTAAACAAGGGTGAGCTGACAAGGGGCTGGGGAGCCACCAGCAGATGCTGTGGGTGCTTGAGAACCCAGCTGAAGTTTGTGTCCTGGATGTCTGGGGTTCAGGGTGCAGGCTTGAGGATTAACAGCTTTTGGGGGGCTAACAGCTTTTTGGTGTGCAAGTCTGGTCCTGAGAAAGGGCTGAAATCCCCACTGCACAGGCACTGCAGGCGTACCCACAGAACCTCAGTGTCAGTGCAGCTCTTCCTCTGGTGCACTGAAACGTGGGCACTCGGAGGGAGAGGCAGAGTGTCCCAAGAAGCACAGATTTTGCCTGGGGTGTTTTGTTGAGAGTGCAAGTTTTCGCGCACTGTTGGTCCCCCAGGATTCAATTGTGGTCTCAGGTCCTTGCGTTTTCTTTGCCCCACTCTTCCTGCCAGCAATTATTTCACACTCAGACCAAGTTTAATTTCTCAAAATCAGCTCACGACTGGATATTTGCTAAATCCTTCAGACTCAGGAAGGGCATTTGAAACAAGCCCTTGGTCCACCAATTTTTGTAATACTACTTCCCACTGAACAAACTCTTCAAATGTCACTGCCTGTGGGACAACTGTAAAATTCTTTCTGTCTTGTTCCTGTCTTGTTACTAACACCCAGATTTGATCCCTGCATCAGCACATGGTTAGAAAACAGGTCATATTAGAAATAGATAAGAGTATCACAAGTTTATATGAATCAGGAGATGGCTACTTCTTTTTTTAAATGGAAAAATTTTGTGTGGGAGTTTAGTGGACCAATATGAAATCAAATGGAGCATTTAAAAGACCAATTTACTACTTCAAGCATGTTGCAAAAATATGTCAGTAAAGATAAAAAAAGGGACTAATCCAAGATGGTGCAATAGCTTTCATCATTCAGTCTCATAAATGTCTAATCCTACTCACAGGGGATAATCCCACTCTCAGAGAAAATAAACAGACCATGTTTATTTTCATATGAAGTCCTTTAAATTGTAGTGCTGCTCTTTTCTTGTACATGACTAATTGTTTTATGCTACCCTTGTGAGCCCAGTTTTAATCATAGCCTGTTTTCATACCGTGTGACCCAGTTACATGACTATTTCATCCATATGTATTACAATACCTCCATTACAGAAATGGAGGTATTGTAATACATTTCTAAGGCTTGTGTATGTTTCCATGAGATATCCAATCCCCACGTTTTCCAAATTTTTTGAGTACAGGACACTATTTTCCATTTGGCTTCACTTTGTGAGGGTCACATTTTCTGCTTGATGCATACTAGAGGTCTGGCTATTTGAGCAAAACGAAATCATTTAACGGACAGCAATCATGATCCTGGCCTTCTGTCTGGACATGAGGTGTTTCACATGGTTTAAAAGTCAGCAGAGTAGTTTCATGCCAGTTGCAACTAAAGTTTTAAGAGCTTCTGTGATAAAATGGTTCCCAGCCTTGACAAAATAACAGGATGTAGCTGTGGTTTCCTAGATCCAGCCCAGGAGGGTAAGGTTTAGAGGTAATAATTTTCTCTTTCAATAATCTCTTAATCTAGAAAGCCTGCCATAACCTGCAAGTGGTTATGGTGGGTTCATCACTGGAAATCATTCACCTTGTCCAGCTTCATGGAATTTTTTTGGAATATGGTACTAGGGTTGCAGATTTCTGCTTCTCTCATCTTTCATCTCCTGCACAAATAATGCCACTGTCAGTTTAAAAAAAGAAAAGAAAAGGAAAAAAAAAAGTATATTTGCACTGGCATTTTCCAGTGCAAATGTCATGAACCAGAAAACAGGAACCTCCTTCTTTCTATGTTCCCAGAGAAGAGGCACAATTTAGTAAAAAGTTTGCATCTCTTAGACAGAGAGTTAAAATTCCCCATTCCAAAACACCAGTATTATGATTACATCTCTTCTACTAAAGAAAAAAAGTTATTTTACCCCTTAGTTTTGATCATAAAACTCAAATCTTTCAAAATATGCTCCCATAATATTATAAATATGATAAAAGAAAACAGTCTTGCATTCCTCTCAGACACTCTCAGTTCTTCGCTGTGGTTGCATTTAAGCATGGCTTTACACAAACATGTCAGGAAGATAACTTCTGTGGGGATATACATGGGCTTGGGGAAGGAAGCAGGGGACTGATCTCTTGACAGAGTTCTCCATAATTCCAAAGTGCATACTTCTAAGTCATGAATATATATATATATATGCACACATGCATGTGTTTAGATCTCTATAAATGTACAATTATATGCAACTGTGTATAAATATTAGGCAAAACATAGTAAACCAAGTAATAAAATTCTGTACCCCACAATGGGATGAACACTAATTTGTGTGCTATCTTATCAGAACCTGTCAGGAAGTACATTATAATCACATTTTTTTCCCAGGGCTGTACATTTCCCATACAACATTCAAAGGATAGCACCAGATTTTAGTAAGAAATTTCAAGGTTTTTACTACATTCATATGGGAAACATAACTTTGCATTCTTATGTGTTTACTGCACTTGCATAATATCCCAGTTGTCAGGAAAAAAACAGGAAAATACTAAAAGAAAAACAGTTTAGGTTAAAAGACTGAACCCCCTATGGATATTCTCAGATCCATGAAATTCTTTCTTCTCGGGATTTCTCTGATGAATGTGGTGGCTTATTGCCTGGCCATAGCACTGACAGGAAACCTCACACCTTGAACAGGATGACCTCAGAGAAGCTGCTGAGTTTTCAGGCTCCTTTTTCAGACCTTTTCTCCTGAGGCCAGTCATGCACTCTGTGCACATTAAAGATTCCACTGTGCTCTTCAAAAGGGAGCCAGCCCTGCACTCCTTAACAGCCTCAGGAATTAAAGACAGTAGGAATCGACCTCAAAACAGAACTTTTCCCCAGAGCTGATGAGAATTTTCTTTCCCCTCTCCCTGTTACTTTTCACACCATGTACTACCTGGTTCCCCCTCTTCCCTATGACCCCAAAGGCAGTCCCTTTTTTTTCTGTGTTTTACACTTGCAATTATACCAGCATTTTGGGTTCCATCTTAGGCAACTCACAGTAGTTACACTGGGTTTGATAATCAATTACATTAAGGTCTCTTTTTTGCATTTAGTTTATAAAAACCCTTTACACTGCTGGGATAATGTAAATGGACTTCATTGTAAGTGAAAATAATCCCTTTGTTTTTACATTGTCCTTCAAAAGTTCTGTGTTTTTTCCCCTATAAAAAAAATGAAACAGAAAAGCCATAACAAACAATGTGATTCATCTGTCTCCTCCCTTAGGAAAGAATGCCTTGAGAACTTGTGCTACCTTAGTTTTATTATTGCTCACAAACTAGATCTTAGAAGCATTTACTGGATACAATAGAGCATCATTAAAAAATTAAACTAAACTCCAGTTGTCCAAATAAATACACAAAGTACATTTTGTGATCCATTACCTCACTTTTATTGCATTTATCCACTTTATTGCTACTTTGCAGTTCAGTATTTTTTCATGGGTTTTCCAGTCATTAATGACAATTAACAAAAATGAACCACAAAAATGATAAAACCACAATAAAATGGGAAATCTATTTTAAAACTCTTTTATCCAACAGAGTGCTCTATGTTCCTGGTCAAGGTATTAGGGCTGTAACTGAGAATCCAGGTTTTTCAAGTAATGATGTCCTCTAGATGTGATAAAATTACTGTGCATATCCAACTATGTCCAGAAAGGAATGAAGGAAAGGAGATGTGACAGTTATTCAAGTTGCCGATGAGAAAAACTTACTGTTAGAAAACTTTCTAAATTTTTCTACGGAAAATTGAGTGATTCTTTCCTAAAGCATCCTTTGCTTCCTAAGAATTGTGTGTGTGTTGGGGGCTGCTGGTGGGATTTTTTGGTGGGGGTTTTTGTTGCTGTTGTATTTTGTTGGTGGTTTTTGGGTTTGTGTGTGTGTTGTTTTGTGTTTCTTTTGTTTTAAAGAGGGTAGACAAAATCGTAAAAGTATTCTTTCAAAAACTAAAATACTCTTTCAAGTGAGATGTTGTGTCTTTTGCAACTGGGGTTCCCAGGTGTCTGATATTGCCCTTGCTCTTTATTGGTACTTGTCTGAAATCTTCCAGAAATCTTCCAGATGAAACAGCAATACACCCTGTCATTAACAACATGAAGAGAACTGCCTGGAGGTAGGTTTAGTTAGCCCAAATGATCTGAAACTGTGAGGGAAGGAAAGTGGCTAAAGTGGCTTCTTGTACAATGGATGAATTTTCCCCAGTATTCCCATAACACTCATTTTCCATAAAAGTTGTTATTCAATTGAAAAAGTAATTTTTTAAAACAAACAAAAAAAATTTGGAATTATATAGATTTTAAATGTGTAGATTGGTTTCCATTTTAAGGACTCAAACATATTTTCCAGCCATCCTGCTTCATAGTTATTACATATCAACAGGAAGTGGATAGCAATTCTCAGGGAGGAATTAATTGAGAAAAAGAAAAAATGACTGGAGGATTAGAATTTAAGGGAAAGCCTTTTGGCTTTTGTGAAAATCAGAAAGGACTTTTCAAATTCTTCACTTGCTTCTGGTGTTACTATTTTTAAAAAAACCCAAAATAACAAAACCAAACCAAAACCAGCAGAGGACCTGTTTTCATAATTTTAATTAAGGTGTAAATTCTAGATTCATTGCACTTCAGGCATGCAGCTGTCATTTAAATAAGAACCAAGGGTTGCTTTGTGTCTAAAGGCAAGAGATGGATGTGTCTAGAAGAGTGTTCAATTTCAAGTAATCTGATTTAGCCTTTGCAAATCCCTGTATCTTTCTATTGATATCTAATTTAAATACCTTCTGCAAGTGCCTAAAGCTAAGTGTGCAAAAGATCCGTATCTGTTAATATAGCAGGAATGCAGTTTCTAAAAATATTTTTTTAAAAATTTCAAATATTCTGGTACTGCTCCAAAGCAGAATGTTCCATGCTTGATTTTTCATGCTTAATGTACTCTTTGCTCTAGAGTGACAAGTAAGATCAGAGTCTTTGGACCACTAACTTCAGCCCTTTAGAAACCAAAAGAATCCACTGTGAACAGGTGGCTGCTGCCTGTGAACCAGTTGTGTATGCGCAGCAGAGCAGAGGGGAACCGGGTGGGTTGGAATGGAGGAGGAGGCCCAGCGGGAAATGGCAGATCTGTGGACCATGCATGTCCCATTGGAGGTCTCTTCAGAGAAGTGCAACTCAACCATCTCCAGCTTTAAAAATTGAATTAAAAAGCTTCATGATGATGATTTGGAAAACTCATTGAGAGCATATGTATGACTTAGTTGTGGTATGCTTTTGCAAGATTATAGTTTATGCTGTCATTTGTGGCATTGACTATGCTTTTTATTGTTCTATTTTTGTGTTCTCAATAATGCATTCTCTTTAATTATGGCATAGTATCCCCTTTGAATAAGAAAAATATTTAAATTAACTCTGAAAAAAAGCAAAGGACTGGAAAACAAGAGACCAATGGGATTGTTCTCAGCTCTGACACAATCCTTCATGAAATTGTAGAAGATTACCTTCTTTATCTCTGGAACTTATCTTCCCTTTCTGTAAAGTGAAGTACTACTTCTCCCTGTGTATATTCTCCCATCAAAGAAAGGATAAGAAAAAGAATCACTTGAGACATTTTATTGCTCTTACTGTCTATGTCACTGGAGTGCATTCTGATAAACCCAATATATTTCAGCCTAATCATTACACTATACTAACCAAATAAATAATAAATAGTAAGTGTCAAATCTCAGTCCTTGGCCCAGGGACCAACTCATGAAGTCTGCCCATAAGATTTAAATTATTTCTGCCTCCACAAGAAGTTGACTGAATCCTACTGTTTACTGGAATAATCCCTGGTCCAGGCTAGACTGTAAACTCCGCAAGAGTCACTTAGGAGAGGGTTTGTTTTCCTGGGCTGTTCAAACCACTCCAAAGCAGAGATGGTCAAGATCCAGCTCCACCAACTTGTGCTTTGATGCCCTTTAATGTATTAGTATCAACAAAGGCATTGAGAAAGGATGGGATGGGATGGGACGGGATGGGACGAGGTGGGACGGGACGGGAC
>VYZT01019901.1:1062-12093 GCA_013400735.1 Pomatostomus ruficeps | reverse complement strand
GGACAGGACAGGATAGGATAGGATAGGATAGGATAGGATAGGATAGGATAGGATAGGATAGGATAGGAAAGAACCCTGGAGGATACAAATCTCTGCAGAGTTTGCTAGGACTCCAGAAAATCCAACTTATTGATAAATAAGAAAAGATACATTGGGTAAACTAAGATTTTTCCTTCAGCAGTGATTGCTGCTACTGAGAAAACAAAGTTTACTTTCAGAGATCACTGTGCCTAAATGAAAATGAGGATACAGGTGCCTTAATACTTGAGCTGAAGTAAGTTTTATATAGCTGTGAAATGAGTTTCAGCTTTTAGGTTACTATCTTTTTCTTTACAATAACAATCTCTTCACTTTTACAAGCTCTATATTATTTTTAGGTAAGAAAACACGATAAAGTTCATGTTTTATTGTTCCTTGCAGTTATATAAATTACATTTGGCCAAAATAAATGTAATTCCTACTGTGCGAACTGAGAACCTAGAATGTTGATTTTCCTCAAGTTATAAACAATGTGAAGATATGTTATACTGGGTCACAGTTTTCCACTGTACAGCAAAATATATAACTCACTTTTAATAACAAAACTGCATATATCATTAAAGTTTCCTACTCCATGGAGCACATATTATGTTTCTCTGCACAGCAAGGGATATCCTTTCTAGGTACCACAATTTCTAAAATATTGTTTGACTGAATGAAAAATATTTTAGTGATTCATTAGTAAAACAGCTGTCATTTTGAAAAATTAATCAAATTAGTCTTCATTTTTTATCAATAGTATACAATTCTTTTTGCAGGCCCTTTTCTTTTTTTTTTTTTCCTTTGAAGACTGAGTATTTTTTGTACCTCTTTCATCTTCTTTTGACATGGTTTTTGGAAAGAGAACTTTGGAAAATTATTTATTATTTTGATTTTTTTTTTTTTTTTTTGGTGGCTGTCGGAAGTTAGAGGCACTTCCTAAGATTTAACATGCCTAGGTAGGAAATCCACGATGTTCATTATGATAGTTTGATTCATTAAGTTTCTAATTATGGAGTTTCCAATCTACAGACTTTCCCAAAATATAAGATTTTCTAAAGCACCAGGCTTTGCCCTAACACTGCCGCCATTCACATCCATAGTAAAATACCCCATGATGTCAGTGGAACTATTTAGGCCAATATTGAGTGCTTTGGAATATCCTCTCTTAGAAGTACAACCTGACGATGTCATAAACTTTCATCTAAATCCTTCTTCAAACCACAGCACCTCTGTCTAATCACTGAGGTCATTAAAAGTCTGTGAGAAGAAATAGTCACTGCAGCATGCCTGGAAGGTTTGTAAACCTGGGATCTGAGATGACAAGAGAGAAAACTCAAGAATCGGTCCTCTTCCCAAAAAACATGCTTGCAGCAGTTAAATGGCATAAAGAAGCTCCACCATGGAATCATAGAAAAAAATTAGGGTGGAAGGGACCTCTAGAGGCCACGAATCCAACTTCCTGCTGAAAATCGTGCTAACTTCTAAGATCACATTTCTAAAGGTCTTATCCTATTAGGCTTTGGAAGTCTCCAGAGTTGGAGATTCTATTGGCTCACCAGTCAACTTCTTCCAGTCCTTAACTCCTCTTATGAACATTTTTTTCCCCCATCACCCAGAGTTTTCTTTTAAAAAACCTCTTGCCCTTTAACAAAGTAGCACCTATCTTGAACACATAGAGAAAAATAAGGAAATTGCAGAGTTCTTCAAATAAACTCCAAAATATTTAGGACAGAAAAGCTTAGCAACAACATATTGACTCCCTCAAGACCCTCTTGGTGCCAAATGTGACATCTAAAGTGCTGACAGTAAACTCACTGCACAATGTAACATTCAACAATGCACTTGGCACTTGTGTGACCATCTGTGTGCAAACCAACAAACTTGGAGCTGCTGCATTACTATGGGATACCCTGGATGGGAAAGGAGAGAGAAGGAAAAAGAGAACATCACATAACTCTGTGACAAAACCAACCTTTTTTGTTAAGACTCCTGTCAAACACTTCATTTTTATCTCCAGGGAGATTTAAAAGTGAAGTGCTTTTGGGAAAGGAGGGAGCAGATTGAGGAGATGGTCATTCAGTTACATACAGTTCTGTGTGTGCAACTCACACGCAGTCATAAAGGTAGGCTAAAATTGGAACTGAATGTCTCGTCAAAGTCTTGTTGTGAGGAAACTTTGTTATGTATATTATGCCTCTGTGGGTGCAGTTCTGGTGGAGATGAGAAAAGAATAGCATTGGTAGATCAGGAAACTTCAATTTGAGATAAATTAACATTTGATAGTTAGCAAAGGTAATTCAATACTTGGGAAAATGAAGGGATCAGTCCTATAGGATCCTGCTTGCAGGAAGGAGATAGTGGGGGAAAGCCATTCCCAAGCTGAACTATGAAGTAAATAAAACCAAAGAAAAACTGGGGAGACAGGAGAAATATTATTTGTTTCTCTTCACTATTAAATGTTTTTCTTGCATGAAATAGCAAACCACTAATAGATATAAACCTAATTCTCTACTGTCCCTCAGCATATGTCTGTCTTTAAATCAGAAAAGTTAAATTTTATTCTTTCTTGGCACAGGTGAGAACCATATTTGAGGAAACATAGAGGAGAGAATCACTTAAAAGTGATACTTTTTCATGTTTGTCCCTTCACGCTTGATGTCTACATGGCAGAATTATTTATTCTTCAATCCAGTAGTATAAGAGCTTCAGAAATGTGTAATGTAGGGACAGTTTACTATAGACCTTCTCCAAAGCTCAGCTGAGCTTCATTACGCCTCCCTAGGAACTCTCTTCCCTGCTGAGGAGAAAAATTGAAGGAAATGCTTGTGTTTCTTGAATTACTTTGGGTTACAACAATTTGCCGCTTTCTAAAAAAGAAAGATTTTTCTCTGCATGTTGGGATTTTATTACCTCTATATATCATAATCACAAAGCTATTAGAAAAAGAAACATTTTCCTTTTTTAGCACTGTGGTTTTCAGGAGGAAGATAATTTCCTATTTAGTAAATTACAATATTTTCCTTTTGGCACAACATTTCTCTGTCTTGCTACTCTGCTAGTCCCCAAACATGGCAGGATTGATGTAACTTGAGTGAGATCATGGCTTACTGAAAGACATTTCAATGCTCACAAAGTTGGAGCAGAGTAACTGAGATGGGAAGAAACCTCTGTATAAAAGCTCCTCTTCCTCTCTGATCCAAAGCAGGATCCACTTCACTTCAACAATCTCTTAGGGAACGTATTAAACTATTTGTGTACCTTTTGATTAATTACTGCTATTGTACACCTTCATTCAGTAAACACGTGCAATCTGCACACCTTTTGTTGCTATTCAGAGAGTGACTTGCAGCTGGATAGAGGGACCTCTGAAGAGCATTCCTGAGCTCCAGGGGATATGCCAAGACAAGGGCAGTCTGAGGAGCTTCCATTAGAAACTCTTCAGGGAATGCAGATCTCGTCGTAGGTACAAGTGGTTGTTGCATTAGAACCATCGCACAATATGGTATTATAAGGAATAAAGCTAAGTACTAACATGGATGCATTTCACACATAAATATATTTTAACCCAACTTCAGATTTAATATGTTGTCTCTGCAGTAAGACTGTGGTAAGGTCTGGTTTGGGGGATCATAGCCAGGTCCCTCCTATTGCACAAGTTTTTCTAAGCTCGTCATCTAAAAGTTATGGGGTATTTTGCTCCCACTATGTTTCCTGAGACACTATCCACTAACTCTTCCAATGCTCAGAAACAATCAGCCTGAATCCTTCACCAATTTTAATCTATTTTTTATCTCAATATTATTGTTTATGGCTAGTTTTTCCATTCATATGTGTTTATAGACAGATATAATTTCTATTTTCATCTTTCATGAGTAATATGTAATACTTTCTGTCAGAATGGGCTCTACCAATCCTCTGGTATCTCAGTACTGTTTAACTTCAGGGATGGCACTTCCACAGAACTATATAGAAATAGAAACGGAGAATTGTTCATTTTAAATTTATTGTCTCTACTGCATTATCTGGTATAATGTGAGCAAAATTCGCACAAGACAAGGCTCAGATGAACCCTTTGCAAAAAAATCAGTGGTACTGGGGACACTGCAACAAAAACCTGGCAGAATCAAGGGGTCCTCACTTTGAGATCTTTAGCAAAGAATTTTGTTATATCATGCTAGTGGTGAGCTGAGCAGTCCTCAATGCAAACTGGCCATTGGTAGTGGGGTGAGGGAACTTAGGGAAACTGATCCACGCTTGTCTGGAGTAAAACTCCTGGTAGAAATCACTATGAAGTGAGAAAGAGAGACAACGGTACTAATGGTAACTTGTTTTTTGGCACCCAGCTCAAAGAGAGCTCTAGATTACAGGTTGAAAATGACATAAATTCATGCTATCTGGTTGTGCTCTGAAAAATATTTGTGCCTTCCATAAAGACATTTTACAGCCTCGCTATGTCACATCACTGTCCAGACATTTTTCTGATAGAGATTTTGGAGAGGGATGATTGTAGGCTTCCCACAATGATAAAGGAGTGGGAAGGAGTTTCAGAAGGCAGCTGGCTGACTCAGTGCATGTGGAAATGATTACTTTAATGGTGCTTTTATTTTATAGAATTATTAACAATGTTGGGGGGGAGGCTAGATGCCTTGGAAAGGCGTCTTTTTAAATTATCGTAAATGTAAATGAAGAAATTAAATAAATCTATGTATTTGTCATCTCCCTTACCAGATCAGATAGCACCACAGTAGACAAAGCCACACCAATTAGAGCCTAGACACACGATCAAGTTGCTGCTGCTTAACCAGTGTCATGCATCAGCTGAGCTGTGGTATAAGCTGTAACCACAGCTCCAGCCTCAGTAACTCATACCTTCATCACATCCGTGCTGTGGGGCTGCAGGCAGCAGGATAAAGGTCCACCCTGGCTGCAGGATGATGGCTTTTCCCTGAAGCCTCTTGCTCCTGCAGCCCTATCTGAGCTCCCTGTTCCACACCTGGCTCTGCTGCCTGCTTATGTACCGGTCTAGGAATAACCACGGAGCTGCTGCAGTTCTGCCAAGACAAGAAGCAGGTTAAGCTCACATATTTCTTATACTAGGTCATGCTGCTGCAAAATGCAGCGCAGGTGCTGTCCAAGATTTTTGTCCTTAGAGGCCATTCTCTGCGTAACCGGACAAGGGATTAAGGAGTATCCTGAACTGGTAATGCTTCAGCTTGGACTTCTGCATGCTCTGAAATTCTATTCTTTCCAGCTCTGTCCTATGCTTGTAAGCCTAGCAAGAGATGCTGTTTGAGAAAGCTCTGCAGGCCAAGCTCTCATGCCACAGTCTTTGGACAAGCATAGATCTTGACACACAGAAATAGAAAGTGGTCTTCAATGTACTATCAAAGCACACAAGAGATATCCTGATTTTTATGCGTAAACCAGTATGTGACTTCAAGTTGTAGTGCTGTAAATCAAAAGGAAAATTTAAAAAAGGGAAGAGACATTTAGATTGAAGGCAAAGTACTCATTAATTCAACAATCACTGAAGTAAAAAACCAATTGTATGCTAGTCAAAATCAATCTCTGTTGATGGAAACAAGACCAGATTATAATCCTACAAAAATACCCACCCCAAATATGACTTGAACTGTGATTACATCACCACCAGACACTGTTTGCAAAAAAGTTCTTTCAAAGTAATATATTCCAATATACATTCACTGACCAACAGTTTTAACCCAGAAAGGAAAACCTTCCTTTACACAGACATATTTTCTTTTATGGAGTGGAGCTCATAAATAAAAAAGGATAAAGAATTTTTTTCAGTTACATAATAATCAAATGAAAAAAAAACAAAAAACCCAAACACAAAAACCCTGAGGGTTTTTTCCGACTTTCTTTTCTGTTTTCTGATCTGTGGCTCTGTTTCTGTTCAGGCATAAGTTTTTTCACAGCATGTACACCCTCTGTCATCTATATTCATACTGTAGACATGAAGGTAAGCTGAACAAAGTTTCCCACGAGGCAGGTTAATCAGTTCTTCACTTGACAGGATTTCTTGCAGCTTGGCTCTGAAGCACAAGGCCATAGTCAGCACCAACCCCTTTTACTGGGTACAGAAGAATCCAGTTTTTCATTTCCACCTTTGGCATATCTGTGTTAGCACTGCAGGAGAAGTTTCAATATACAGTGAGCAGAGCTGGCCATGTGAAAACACCTCAAAGTTATTACTACCCCTCAACTTTTGTATTAGAAAATCAAATCTCATTGCCCAAACTCACCAAAACAGAAAAGCTGTTCTTGGTAAGCAGGAAGAGATATGAAAGGCATTTTGTTTGCCCACCTGGGCTAAAGGACTTTCCACAGTAGAACTATAAATTCTTTTCAGGATTCAATCAAGGTTGATTCTGGGAGAATGAAGAATAGAGTCCCCATTCTCCCACCACAGAAGATGACCATATTCAAGACCACCTAAGGAACATGAAGGTGCAAAAGTCCATGGGACCTGATCAGATGCATCCATGGGTCCTGAAGGAGCTGGTGGACGAAGTGATTAAGTCACTATCCATCCTGTTTGAGAAGCTGTGGCAGTTTGATGAAGTTCCCACTGATTGGAAAAGGGGAAATATACCCCACCTTTTTATAAAGAAGAAAAGGAAGACTTGGGAAACTACAGGCCAGTCCGTCTCACCTCAGTGGCTGACAAGATCATGGGGCTGATTCTCCTGGAAATTATGCTATAACACATGGGAAACCGAGGTGATTGGTGACAGCCAACACAGCTCCACTAAGGGCAAATTATGCCTGAAAAATTTGGTGGCTTTCTATGACAGGGTTACAGTAAGAAAAGGAAAAGTAAATGATACCATCCACCTGGACTTATGAAAACCATTTGACACTGTCCTGCACAACATCCTTGTCTCTAAACTGAAGACATGGATTTGACAGATGGACCACTTGGGGGAAAGGAATTGGCTGGATGATCAACATCTCAAAGTCCAAGTGGAAAGTAGTGACAAATGGTGATCCTCAAGGGTTTATATTGAGATTGGGTCTTTTTAATATCGTTGTGGGCAACATGAGCAGCGGAATCCTCAGCCAGTTTGCTGACAACACCAAGATGTGTGGTGGACTCAGCACACTGGAGGGAAGGGATGAAATCCAGAGGAACCTTGACAGGCTTGAGAGCTGTGTCTGTGTGAACCCCATGAAGATCAACAAGGCCAAGTGCGAGGTCCAGCAGCTCGTTTGGGGCAATCCCAAGTACAAGTACAGGCTGCGTGGAGAATGGATTGAGAGCAGCCCTGAGGAGACGCATTTGGGAGTGTTGGTGGACATGGAGCTCAACATGACCCAGAATGTGCACTTGCAGCCCAGAAAGCCAACCTGCATCAGCAGAAGCCTGGCCAGCAGGTCAAGCGAGGGGATTCTTCCCCTCTACTTCACTCTTCTGGGACCCCACCTAGAGCACTGCATCTAGCTCTGCGGTGTCCAACATTAAAAGGACATGGGACCATTGGAGTGAGTCCAGAGGAGGCCACGAAGATGATCAGAGGATGGAACATCTCTCTGTGAAGACAGGCTAAGAGAGCTGGTGCTGTTCAGCCTGGAGAAGAGAAGGCTCTGAGAAGAACTTATATCATTTTCCAGCACCTAAAAAGGGGACTATAAGAAAGGTGGGGACAGACTTTTTGAGCATGGCCTGTAGCAATAGGATGAGGTGTAATGTCTGTAAACAAAGAAGGGTCAATCTAGATTAGATATACAGTAGAAGTTTTTTAAATTGAGGTTGATAAAACACTGGCACAGGTTGCCCAGAGAGGTAGTAGATGCCCCATCCTTGGAAATGTTCAAGGCTGGGTTGGATGGGGTTTGGAGCAACCTGGACTAGTAGAAGGTATCCTCTGCAGAGGGCTTGGAACCAGATCTCCAAGGTTCCTTTCAATCCAGAGTATTCTATGATTCTATGATTCTTATAGCAAGGAAAGCTTTGAGTAACCTGTGTCCACTGTGATGTCTCAGAAAATAGGAGACAAAGTGAAATAACCCAGAATGCATTAGTTTATGTTTGCTTGTATTTTAGTTTTCTATATTTCACAGTCTCTGTGGGGCTTTCTCAGGCTATCCTGATATGTTTAGCAATACCAGTTTCAGTTCTCTATCATCAAGGCAGTGAAGCAAAAGCCCCTTTCCATTATTAAGGTTTATTAGTATGAAGTGCAATAAAGTACTTCCCTTGCAATGAACACCAATCAAAAGGCAATTCCTGATCCAAATTTTCCTGTTAAACACTCAGCATTATCACAGCAAAATATTTCAGAAATTATTTCTGAGATAAATGAAATTACATACTTGATGGAAAGTTAATTGGAAACTTAGTGAGACTAGCAAGTCCAGTTGTACCAGAATAATTTTAAAAGTTTTTTTCATTTTCACCATAATTCTATTCTCTAGAAGCTGCAGCTGGTCATGCATCCGGTTTCTTGGTACTTGCAATCGGAGCAATTTTAAAGTGAGAGATGCTGTGTCTTGGAAGAGGAAGGGAAGAAAAGGAAAAAGGGAAAAGATTAAAAAGAAGGAATGGTGAAAAGGGTGAAAAGATTTATTAAACTGCCTCAAGTGTTACAGATTGTCTCTCTGAGCCTTCGTTGTGTGAGTTCTAAGCAAAACTGGTGAGGCAGAAAGTAAGGTAATATGTAAGAGTGCTTCAGTGGACAAACTCATCAAGCTTACATAATTGATTTATATTATTATGTCTGTCTTCTTAGAAAAATCTATTTTAAACCTCCGCAATATCTCTTGTCCTTGGCAAGGTATCCACTTTAAATCCCCAAAAGTATCTTAGAGTGCCATTATAACTTTCAGTCGTATTGTGCACTTTCACTATATTACACATCTCTGTTGTTTGTATTTAATTATGTGCTTTAAAATGTTGTCAGCTGCCTGAAGGAACTTGCAAGGACTGGTCGAGAAAAGTCACCATTAAATATGTTTCTTCGTTATATTTGATACCGACACCATGAATAATGACTTACCCTAGAATTCAGTAACCAATTACCATAATATTTACTGGCAACAACTCTGTAAAACCTGTTGCTATAGTGACTTAATCTTGGGCTTAATCCAGGTCCCTGAGGAGGTGTCCATTATCACAAAAGCCTCTGCTGGAGCAAGCATCTGTAGCTGCAGTCTTGGAAGAGAGGGACCAGGGACTACACAGGCTCAGTTTCTAAACTACTGTCTCACCCCTTCAGGCCACTTGAGACCACTAGTAAGGCTGCATTGCCTTGTAATAAGCACGTGTTGGAAATCTTTCAATTTCTTTGTGCTTTCCACGGAAGGTAAAAATTTTTCACTGCTCCCACTAGTTACCAAAACCACTGAGAAAACAGGAACCCATCTGCAAAACTGGAGCTGAAGAAAAATATCTCAACCACTACCTTCTTTTGCCTCCATTTTCTTGAATCATTCTCAAATCTACCATTTGACATTATTTTATTGATTCTGTAATAATAAATAGACAGAAATATTTTGGGTGTTTTTTTTTTTTTTTCTTCTTCACAAAACTTCCAGGAAGCTTCCCTTAAAAATAGAAGTGGAGTAGTACTTTTTTCCCCCTGTGTGCCAGACCTGGGGAAAGATTGCCAGGTATACTTGGGATTTGACCAGGGTCTTCCACAAACATGTGAGGAACCGTTTGCTCCTTTTCTGGCCCAAGACAGGTCCTGCAGTAGTAACCAGATGGAGGCCCAACATGGGGAATGCTGGAGCTGACTCCTCCAGCACTGAGCTTTCCTTCCAGCCGCCTGCCTGGGCTTGCAGATCAGCGGAACTGTCTCTGTGCAGGTCCCGAGGTGGGTAATAAGGAATACATTGTTTCAGTTTTTCCCTGTAAAAATAAATCACTTGTTATTTTAGCAAAATGCCATGCCCCCCAAGAGACATGCTGACTTTATGGAGTGGGACTTTCCAACAGAAAAGTTGACTGACTGGCTGAGTGATTGACTCCCAGATTTACAAGTCTGCATGAGGAAAAGGCCACTGAATTCCATCTGTTGTGCATGCCAAACAGGCTATATGTGTAAAGGACCTAATTCCAAAATTTCACCCAAATAACGCTGGTTTTACATCATCATTTCCTTCTTGCTGCAATCCTGCAGGTGTTTGAAGGAAGATACAGTATTCTGTTTGGGTTGAGAAGTCCTGAGAGGCTGGCACCAAGGATGGTTGCAGAAGCAAGCACTTCTGACTACACCAGAAAACTGGACAATCAAAGCTCCTTTTCCTCATATTTTTCCTTATTGAAGGACTTCCCTCCTCTCCAATCTCCTAAGCAGGCACTTCAGGTCATCTTGATGTTTAAATAGTATTGTCCTACGAGTGTAACGATGTAATAGAAGTGTTAGCATGATCCTGGATTTTTTACTTGATGTTGTCTAATCTGGAAGCTTTAGATTGTGTTGGAAATACTGCTTCTCCTGAGCAGGAGTGTTTGCTCTGGTTCCCAAGCTATAACCTAAACTTGGCTTTGCGTAGTTCCTATCAGAGATAGCCAATTTATTCTAAAGACACTAGAAACAATTTGCAGTTAGTTTAGAGTGACAAGTTTAACATGGACTGATCAAGTGCAGCAATTTATTTTTACAGTGTTGCAAAATGGCTTGGGCCCAGCTAATTTGCTTGGAGGAACAAATACTGCCACAGCCAGAAGGCACAAAATGTGCAACAATAATCCTTAAGGCAACACACTGTAATTTGCCGCCTTCTGTTTAATGCCATGTCAAACAGAAGGATTTCTACACATTTCAGATGGTGGCTGTGTTGCCTTCCCTTGGTTTGAGTTAAAAAAAAAAAAAATTGATTTACTTCAGAGAGCAGTGATAGATGAAGGATATGACATGCACTGAGCATGCCTAGTTCCTTGCTCATGCCAAAAAAATCCCAGAAGGATAAATCTCGTTTCCTGCCTTACTTCACAGAATTTAACTTTTTAAACAAGTCATGTTCTGTGGTTTGGATTCTGTG